>CAKKTI010000080.1:16069-67785 GCA_920105805.1 Condylostoma magnum
ATTTGCTGGAGGTGGTGGAGGTGGAGGTCCTTTATTTAATTGATTTGCTGGAGGTGGTGGAGGTGGAGGTCCTTTATTTAATTGATTTGCTGGAGGTGGTGGTGGAGGAGGTCCTTTATTTAATTGATTTGCTGGAGGTCTTTTAAGCTAATTAGTAGGTGAGGTCGGAGGCTTTTTTATCTAATTACCGCTAGTATCTGACAATAATAGCCTCTAATTACTTATCTTTGATGTTACTGATAAATTATTCTAAGACATAGGAGGAGGAGGAGGTACAGAAAATTGTATCTTTTTTCCATTATTCGCAGGTAATTAAACTCCCATTTTAACAACCGATCCTCTTTACCCATTTGGGCCCACACTTCCTCTCTACTATTAATTAATCTAAGGTTAATCTGATTCATCAGAGCTATCAGTATAATCTGATTCATCTGACTATTGACTATCTTCCTCAAAACTTTTATCAATCATTTAAGCTACCACATCATATCAACGCCCAAAACAATTCCTAAAGCTATTCTACATTTTTAAATAACTCAGCTCTACTAATTTAAGCATCAAGTATTAAGTAACTTTACTTACTTTCCTCTTATCATGTTTTTACATTTCATATCGTTCGTTGATTTAACCACGTTTCTAAAGCATTTTGTCTAATTTTTTCTGAATAATAGTTACTTTTTGTACTATTAGATTATTATTGGTTTTAGAAAGCTAGTTTAATTAGTCCTTTAGCTTCTGTATTTATTCTTATGCTTATGATAGCTCCATCATCTGTTGTAGATTTTCATCTTAGGATTAAATGAGTTCAATTTTTAGAATCCTGATTATGAATTACTCTAACTCGCTTAAATTTTCTTCTTGGCTGCTTTAGGACTCAGAGGATGAATATTCCTCTTCAGTATATTCCATTTTTATATGTTTAGCAGTTTATGTATAGAGTGTAATTAATAACAGTAAACACCCCCAATAATTTATGTAATACTTCATTATTAAATTACTACTATAAAATGTCTCAAATAAGCAAATCATATAGATCATCAGGACGGAGTAGTTAATTATAAAATAACACTAAAATAGACTTGATATAACTTCTTGACTACTAAAGACTCTCAAGTATAAAGCGGGACTTTAATATGGAGTAAAAAGGTTTAACTAAATAATAGTTTTTGTAAATAATGCTCCATCATCTTAACGAAGTAGAGAGCTAAGTAGACTTAGTTAAAATTCTAATAGAATTGTTCGAGGAAATTGATATTAATGATGATAAGTACTTAGAATGAGAAGAGTTCTCAAATTATATAATTGAACTAGGAATTTTAAATCAAGGCAAACAAGATGTAAATAAGAAATACTTACTTGAGGAACTGTATGATGATGTAAAACACGAAAATGATATAGAATAACTAGTTTTTATGCCTGAAATCAATACAATAATACTGCTAGAAAGAGATTATAAAAAGTTTAAAGTTTATGAAGCTAAAAATGTTAGGTTTAGGAGAGAAATTCTAGGACATAGAGGAGCAATACTTCATTGTTGCTATCTCAAAGGACTTAAAATGATAGCAACGTGCAGTAATGATATGATGATTCATCTGTGAGGAGAATTTAAAATAGAGAAGCGTTACAGTATTAGATGCAGAGAAATCCCAATGCATTTAGCATGATGTTCTAAATTACAACGATTATATGCCTCTACGAGTGAAAATAGAGTATTTAGTTGATTTTTAGGAGATATTGAAGCAAAATAACCAATGGACAAGTTAAAAAAATACAGAGAAATTGTTATGAATCATCCAATATCGTAGGCATTGCCAATACATAATCTTAATTTATTAGTGTGTACTGATATAGGAGGTAATATGTGGATGTGGAAACTGGTAAATCATGTAAAGGTATAAGAAATGGATAAGCTATAAAAGGGGATAACTGTAGTTCAGTACAGTAAAAAGCATAAATTACTCTTCACTGCCGGATTAGACAGATTTGCTTATGTATGAAATCCGTATGTCTAGTCTCACATTAACGTACTAAGAGGCCACGTTCACAGTCTTATTGACCTATAATTACTAAAGGACTATGATTAAATAGTAACAGGAGATATTTCAGGACTTTTCAAAGTTTGAAGTATAACAAATTTCGCAATCTTACAGACCTTTTAAACTTAAATTTCAGAATTGCACTGCTTTGTAGCAACTTGGCCATATAGGAAAGTACTGGCAGCTGCTAGAGAAATAGTCTTGTATTAGTATTAAGAGCCAAACGATAAAGATAAAGCTGATTATGCAGGTGTAGTATCCTGCTTTTATAACTCAACTTACATGACCTTTGTGTCCGCTCATCCATTCTGTGTTAAGATCTGAGATGTGCAAACTGGGAAATTAAAAGCTACTTTAAACGATTTAGTAAAAGGTGAAATTACTTCAATGGTATTAGACGACAGGATGAGAAAAATGTATATAGGGACATCTTTAGGCAAAATTAGGTGTTGCAATGTTAAAAACGGAGCTCTTATAAAAAAGTACCCAAAACATGAAAATGAGGTATCTTATTTAATATATGAGAACAAAAATAAGTACTTAATATCTGCGTCATGAGATGGAAAAGTGCTGATTCATGATGATTCTAAAAGTAAAACTTATGCTAATTTAAAATTTGACTAAATTTTCCATCAAGACAATGCTAATGCTTTATGTCTAAAAACTTTAGGGAATTAAGAAATGCTTTATTTATCTTCATCAGGAGATGATTAAAGCGTTTTACTAACAAATCTAAAGACATTTAGGTAAGAAGCAGACTTAAAGCACTAAGCAGAGGTAAAGATGGTCTACTTTATTGAGAATTAAAACTGCCTTGTATCCTCAGACTTATCAGGATTTTTATACTTCTGGGCAATAAGTCCTAGTAAAATCAAAAATCAGCTTATACTAAAACACTCTAATACATTTTAGTCGGAAACAGGGTAAACGGAGACTTGTCCTATAAGAGCGATTGGACAATTAGACAGTTTTAAAATAATAACAGGAGATGACTAGGGAACGGTAAAGCATTGGAATATCTAAGTACTATGTGATAAGTTAAATTAACTTGATAGAAATCACGACAGCTCAGGAATTTACATAACCAAGTTACAAACAGTTGAAGTTGAGTTAGAATTTGAAGAAAGTGACTGTGTAGAAATTTTCAATAAAAAGTTTCACTCCGATGGAATTTCGTCTATAAATGTTGTTAAGGATCCTTAAATAATAATTTCCTGCTCCTTTGACTCCTAAATATTTTTATCTAATTACAAAGGAGTACGATTAGGTTATTTAATAGTAGGAGGATGCTCTAATTGATAACTATAATCCCTCTTTCAGTCCCACTTTTAATAGAATTAAAATTAAGCTACAAAGTTACTGGAATAAACTAAAAACTCAAGTTATAGGTAATGATTAAGCTAACATTCTAAAAGAAGTTAGTAGAATGAGGATGATAATATAGTGCTTAATAACACATTTTATAAGCCAAGTAGTTAAAGATAAAGTATTGTGATGGCTTAGAATTCAAGAGAGCCACGGAATAGGTCAATAGAGGCTGCTTATTAGAGATTGAGCAATACTTTACCATTCAAATTACCGGGAATATAATAAAGTACTGGAAGCAGTTTAAACAACACATAAAGAAACAAAAGAGGGCTACTGAAAAGAAGATTGCTGTCTCAAGCTAATAGACGATTATAAACTAATTTTACCTTTTAATAAAATCATGTCCTGATATATTTCGTCTTTTACGGTAGAAGTGCCTTGGAAGACCTATGCCATATCCGCTTTCTTGTAATTTTTCAGCTTATTAATTTAAGGTTTAACTAGCTAATTTGATATTAATATCACAAGTTTTTAAGAGTTTTTTTAGTTCTTGATTGAAATTTGAGTTTTATTAGCTTATGTAGTCAATAACAGATTTGCCTTATTAATTTGTTATTGAGGGATCACAGCCATTTATTAGTAAAAGCTTCATAATTTAAAAGTTCTTTTTGGCATATCCCATATGAAGCGCTGTTAGTCCAAAGCTGTCTTTCATATTCTTTAGCTCAAGATAATTTTCAAGTATATAATTAATTAATGGTAGATTCTCCTGATAAACGGCAAAATGTAGTAAAGTTTTATTATATTTAAAGGCTGGAATAACTTAAGCCTTATTTTCTAATAGAAGTTTTATTACTTTCAAATCACTGGCATAGAGTGCAATGTATAAAGGACTCTATCCCGCTTTATTTAACAGATTTACATCCAGATCTTATATATTATCCTAAATTGTTCTATATTAACTCTTTAATACCAGTTCATGGATCGCTTATTTGTCAATTTTACCTCCCATATTTTTTACAGTAAATTATAGTATTTATGCATTATTATACTAAAATAGATAGAGACTGTTTGGCCGAGAGGTCTAAGGCGCTAGCTTCAGGCGCTAGTCCGAAAGGGCGTGGGTTCGAATCCCACAGCAGTCACTTTTTTTATAAACATTATGGATTAAATTTAAGACACCATCTAGAAATTTTAAAATCTGAATATCAGCACGTTAAAAAAACTAAATAGAGCAGCTACCAATCCACTTACTAAGAAATTATTGCAAAAACACATAAATCTTAAACAAGTTTTAAAATTGAAGACTCAGATGCTTGATTAGCTTCAATAAGAGAAAAAATTACTGTGTTAGGAGATCTAGGATAAGTGTTAATAAGGAGATTTGAATGATAAAGTGATTAGTTTTATATATACGAAAATTCCGAAGAGATAGTAAACAAGGCGGTCTAAGATAAATAAAACTTTTGATATTGGATAACAACAAACACCTATTAATAAGTAAGTACAAAAGAGTAAAAGAAATACTCCTGTAAGGGTAAACTCCCCTTCACCTTATAATGGAATATACATATTAAATGAAGCAAACTCGAGCAAAGATATAGGGATTCAAGCCAAGAAATTATAGTTTTTAGGACAAAGCACTGATAATTGAATTGCCTCGTTGAGATCTTATACTGAGTCGCCTTAAATTACGTAAAATAAAGGAAGAAAAAGGAAATAAATTACTAGTTAAGAATAAAGTTTATAATGTTTTCTAAGTATTCCATTCCATTTGGGTAGTTTGGAAAGTTTCTGTAGTAGTCTTCAAAGTCTGTATGGAATAAATATCTGTATCTATGTCTATTGACCGATTCGTTTAAAGTTATTCCGTGCATTATTGTGTATATTTCTACAATAACATACCAAAAAATTATTTGGAAAATTAAAAGACTTGCAAAAAACATTACTATCAGGATAATATAAGTTTCTTGCATTTATACAAAAACTTATCCGGCAATTTCGGTTCAGTAATAAAAAGTGTCTTGTTTAGTAGTGAAATAGCATATATTGAGAATAATATAAGTTACATTGCTAGCCAAGAAGCTAATTATAAATCCAGTATAATATTTCCTATTGTTTTTTCCTATACATGTTCCTATAAGCGAGCTGTGAATATGTTAATTGGGCACACAAATATCACAAATTCTACAATGCTTAGAAGAACGTTCTCTTAATATTCAGCAACTTGGACATATTCTCCTTACATTAGTAATTGTGTCAAATTTATTTTACTCAAAATCATCAAAGAAATTTTTCATAACTTCAGCATCCAATCCTGAGCCTTATTTTAACAAAACTCCAGGTCCACTTACACAAATCAAAAGAAGCAAAATCCAAAAAAGTAACTAACTTAAAGCGAAAATGAGTACAACAACCCTATACTCATAAACCTAATCAGCCTGCAATCCAAAAAAGCAAATAAAACACAGAGCTTGATAGCCCAAATAAAGTACCCAATATTTATTCCCCTGATAGTTTGTAAAAAAAATTTGATACATAGCAGCTATAGTATTAGACTACTAAGCAATCTAGTACCCATTTAACCCTGATTAAGTCTTTTATTCAACATCAGCACCTTATCTTAATAAATAATCAACACTTTTACATGCATTAGAAGACAATGCCCTATGAAGAGGAGTTAGCCCATGATTATCAATAGCATTAATATCAAAATCAATAATCTTGAGAATTCTTAAAGTCTGAGTATCATCATTATAAGCAGCCCAATGTGCAGCTCCAAGTCCATTAGCATCTCTAGCTTGTAGTAAAGCACCTCGATGATATAACGCAAAGAAGGAGTCTAGTCTTGCGAATCTGATTGCCTATAGTATTGGTGTAAGGCCTAAATCATCCTTTTATTCTATATTTGCTCCTCTGTCTAACAAATTTTTTATTTACTCCAAATTTCCTCTTATAGCTGCAATGTGTAAAGGTGTTTTGTTATCACTTGTTGGTTATTCCAATGACACTGCGCCTTGGTCTAGTAAATCTGAAATTACCTGTGAATTATTCTACCATATTGCCATATGCAATAGAGTATATCCCCTTTCATCCGTTGTATCAGCTGATATTTAATTATCTATAATTGCATTAAACATTGGTGTTATGTTAAACCTGGAAGCATGATACAAAACTTCCTCTTATAGTTCAGTTTTGGACTTTGGAGGTGGCTCAGAATTTTAAGAGGAAATCTAAGCTAATTATGCATGCCAATCCGACATTTTATATAAAGTTAATAGGCTAAGAATTACTAAAGATCTTGCTTTGCTTTACGGCTTGAGAGTTTCTCAGAGTAAGCTTTAATTTTCCGTATATTTGCGGCTTAAACCTCGTCTAGCTTTCATTAATCAAATTTCAGTTTATCTGGTTTAAAAAGTAAAAGATCTGCATATGAATTAATATCAATATTTCTTTAGCCTGAGATTACTTCTGATAGATCTTAAGGAATCGTATTATAGCAGTACTCATAAGCACTGTATATCAATTTATCAGCGTAGTGATTTATTTTAGAGCTATCTCCAGTGCTCACGTGTCTATCAAATTACTGTTTATTTTCTGCCATATAAGTTCCTAAAAGCTTAGAGCAAGCTTTTTCTTTTGTATAGTTATTAGGATGATTTCCCCCTAGTACTAAGCTTATCAAAATTATATGAATCATTTATTATAAAGATGATTTATCTAACTATAAAAACAACAAAACAAATTCACTTAAACAGCAACTGCTTATCTACATATTTACCAAAAACCCTAATCCTTTAATAAACTTCCTCCAATAGAACAATCTAATTCCTTAAATCATTAAATATGGGTGTAGTAATTTCCTCTAAACTCAGCAGTGCTAATATTTGTGGCTGTTGCGAGAACCACGATGAAAACGAATTTCTCCTACAAGACTAAAAAAACAGTACTATCCCTTAAGTTCCTCCAGTAATCTTCATACAGTTAAATCTCCGTAGTATTCTTGACGCCAGAGAACGGTAGAAGGTTAAAATAATAGAAGCCTAACGCAAAAAAGCTCCAATGAAATCGACTAACACCTTAGAATAGTGATATTTTGTAATAACTTCAGAACATTAACTAACCTGACTAATAACTTCTTGTTACTGGACGACTAGCAACAAAAGTAGATCGCCTTGCCCTGGTGGGAGCTCTAGGGGTACAGTGAAGTAATGGGAACTGAATGTTAGAGTTGTAGAACTGGGCGGGGTAATTTCTTTTGATCTTATCGGCAGTGTTAATTATAGCTGAATTAACAATGTAAATAGTCTCTGGGTTGGCGCTATGTCTTCCTGCCATGTCTTAGTAAAGTCTGCCAACTGCCCCGCATAAGGAAGTGTCTCTATATTCCCTATACATGTTGTGAATACCTGTCCTGGACTCATATCTGATTATAATGCCGTAGGTTTTGGCAACGTTGGTCTTCTTTTCTTTTACCTCCTTGATGCTTACCACCTCGCCTTGTACTTACTTGATTTTTAGCATTCGTTTTACGAAGTACCAGAAGCGACTCTTGGCTACCACCTCGTCTGACGCAAAGATACGCATTCTATAGATGGTGGGGTTGGGATCCTTTTCACTGGGTATTTTTCTACCAGCTACAACCCATTGCTTGATTTTCATTTGTAGGGAGGGATCACCTTTCACCATAATTAATTTATACCATTTAATCTGGTTAGTTGGATTAGTTTTACGTGAGAATTTGTTGGTTTAGGAAAATTAGTTATTGTATGAAGTATAGTACTAGGAAATTGATGGGTATGCTAGTTAGTAAAGGATTGTTTAAATAGGGAAATTAAATTGCATATAAAAGTGTAAAATTTACTAAAACCCTTTCTAATGGTAAGAAAATATAAAACATGCAATTTTACTGATTAATAACTTTATACTCTTCAAATCTCAGCCTGCAAATAGGACATTTATCCATCTCATTTATGCAAGTAGAACATACACAAAAATGCTTGCATGGAATCATCACAACATCCCTGGATAAGGTTAAACATACAATGCATGCATCCTCAGCTTCAAGTTGATCCTGGTTATCATTGATTCTTCGGTTTCTTTCAATGAATCTTCTCTTTTTATTATAATAATACTTGGCAAAACCTGCTAGAATCAGATTAATAAATAGCATTAATGAAACAAAATACAGTTTATCAGTAATAAGTTCATTTAAGTCAATACAAATCATTGTTGGCTGCAAGATACTTTCATTTTTAAACTAGATAACCTTTCCAGATATCAAAATTTAGTATCCAGCTGGCAGCACTTCCTCTGATACTAATTTATACCATTCATTATTATAATTTTCTCTGTAGATCCATCTCCTAAACATCAATTTCAGTATATTTTTGAAGGTAATACTAGCTTGTTTTGCAAATTAATACACCTTTAGCCCATTGTATACAGTGTGCATGCTAGGCATTACTTTTATACTTTCTTACCCATCTTGTAATATAAAATCTTTACGTTTATGCATACTTGTCACATCATCTAGCCATTAGATAAGAAAATCTTCAGAAGTTTCTCTATTAGTGTACACAACACTTTAATAAAACTTCTCCATTTCTATAGATGAACTTTTAGTTAAAGATTGAATGACTCCAGTTACAAAGAAAGAATTTCTAGCCATGCTTGCGATATCTTTTATTCCTACAATCGGTGTGTATTTCAGCCAGTAAATATCTCTTAATCCGGATGCCATACCTATAGAGGCTAATCCCATACATATGCTTAAACCTCCTAATATAAAGTTGTAATGCGCGACTTAATCCTCAGCCATTTTTACTACTACCTAAATCCAATAACCTGTCTCATGAAATCCACGAAATGCATGGTAAGTAGAATATTGAAGAAAGCTCTAAACGTGTAAGTAGAGAACCCAGCGTAAGTATTGAAGATCCTCTCTCTATATAGCGTCTTAATCACTGCATCCTTGAAACTCCTATACTCATTTCCCGTCTAATACTGCAACTTAGTTTTGATATTATCAAACGGCATAGCCATACCATTCGCCACAACAGCAGCAGCAAACGCTGAGAATGGCTGCACAAGATAAGTATTTCCCCAAATTCTAGCCAAAAACTCCCTTTATTAGTCAAAGTACGCCAAAGCTCCAATATTAAAGGCAGCACTTCTCAGCATATTTGGCACAACTCCAAGCATTAGCCCTTTAAACCCTTCTTTATTCAGAATCTTTCCCATTCCATCCCCGAGACCACTATACCCTCTTTGCTGCTCCTTGGGAAGCAAGTAGTCTCCTTGAATCCTAGTCAAAACAGTATCGAAAGGATTAGATATCAAGGTTCCAACCGCCCCTGCGAATGCAGCATACCAAACCTTCCTTCTCATGGGAGTTGAGCTATAGCGATCATTCTAGGCGTCCTTCGCTGTTAACCCGGCGTAAATATTAAGGCGTATGAGATTGTAGGAGCAGTATTTAGCCAGTGCTGCGTCCATTCCTCTGTACATACCGGAAAAGCCGAGTTGGGAAACTGCGGATCTGGAGACGACCCAGGGCTGTATTTCTGAGTTATGCTTGTTGAAAGAAAAGATTTGCTAGGTTACTTTAGTAAAGTCAAAGGGAAGTAGAACTGCTGTAGTGAAAGATGTCGCAAGTAAGGCTGTAGCTTGCTCTTTTGAGCTGGGTTGGTAACGAGACATATTTTTTTAGAAATTTTAGTATCGAGTAAGATAGCTTGGTTAATATACTAAGAATAAGGGGCTTGCTCCTCGTTGCTGTTATCGGGATTATTACTACTTTAGTCTTCTGAGCCCTCGTAATTCATAATCTGCGGACCAATCAGGTAGAATTTCTCTTCTTCTGTAAGTTTTCCTAAGGTTCTATGCAGTTTTATAATGTATACTATGACTAAAATTTCTAGTAGAACAATCACAGATTGTACAGCGATATATGCATCATCTGAGGTGATGGATATTAGGGCTACTCTTACTATTATTATTGCTATGAGGTATATTAAGTACATTAAGATTAGTTTTCGACTATAAGTCTTGGCTCCAAAGTAGCCTAGTAATGGTAGCACAATAACGGCTATCATATAATAAGCGCCTATTAATATGAAGGCTAGGCAAAAGAAACAGTCTATTAAAGCTGCTCATTTTACTACCTTTGCGTTAGAAATTGCGTTTTATGCATCTTAACTTGGGAGATTCGAAGGTAGAACAACAGCCCCTGGATTTGCTATTTCCTAATCTTATACAGGCTGTCCTACTACGTAATTAGCTTACTCGTCTTCAGAGAGGCTTAGAGATTGGTTAGGAACTTGCTTATACTATTGTGAAGACATATTAAATTGTTAATAATTTTTCAGAAAAACTAATTATAAGGTAAATTCGGCATCAAGATCGCATGAAAACCGATGATTTATTATAGTAGTTGAGAGATCTTAATTATAATTTATATGCAATTCGTTGGTTGGGGAAAATTATTATAGCTTATAGGCGTTACATAATGCTTTATTTTAAGTAAGCGTTAATTTATTAAAAATGGTTTTATTATTTAATTGTTTAGATAAAGGATTTGCATACTAACAGAATTCTACAAAAGTAGATTTGATGTATTCCTTATAATCACACTGCTTATTCGAATACAATTAAACAACTTAAACACTTAAATTATTAAAGTATTTTGATATCTTGAACTTCAAATAGTTTGCTAGACTTAACTACAGTTTTAGCCTTTTATGGTCTTTTAGGTCTTCCTCTTTTTCTTATATTAGATTCTGGATCAGACGAGTGCCTATTCCTCTAGTGGCTCTTCATGTTAGATAACTAAGTAAAGCTTTTGTTACAAATATCACAAATATAAGGCTTTTCTTTAGTATGAATCCTTATATGTGTCTTTAAATTGTAATCTAAACTGAATGACTTTTTGCAGACATCACACTAGTAAGGCTTTTCTTTTGTATGCACCAGCATATGTCTTCTGTGTTTACTATTATCATAATCAATTTTACCACATACAGAACACTTGAACTACTTTTAATCGTTTTTCCTACAATAATAATTCTGCTATATCTTATAAGGATTATTGTTTAAAGACTAGTTAGCTCCTAAAAACTAATGATGCAAACTATTGCTATTAACACTCATAATTTATTTGCAGAAGGACAAAGTTCTCCGTTCTCTTTTCCTATAACTTACAATCCATAATGCTAGGTAAAATTTGAATGTTTTCTCATCTAAGTCAGAATAAGGCTTAACATACTTATAAACCAAAAACTGTCTCATGATAATAAGAGACTCTTTAATAAAACTACACCATTATAAATATTTAACAATTATTACCTATCACATGATTTTTATCATTGCAACTCTTTCATACTCCTTCGAACTATATTTACTATACAGTGCACCTTGATTCTCTCTCTGCTACTGAATCTAAAACTGAATTAACATTTCCTTAGCACACTACTTCAAATCTGGCTCACTAATTTTAGTCTACAGTATCAACACACTACTCCACGCCGGCTCCACCTGCATTAGCTTCAACGTGATATACACAGCAGCAGATGCCAGCATAGATGGCTTGTACTTAATAAAATCGTACTCAACTAAAGCCAGCTCTATACAATATCTACTGAGTGCAAATTTTACTGAATCAAACTGAGCCAATTTAGCATATCTTTGCAAAAACCTTCACGAAGTAGGAACAGACAACCTAAAATTCAGTGTAACTAAAATATCCCCTTCCATTCTAAGCACTTAAGACATAGTATACGCCTTGTCAGTTATGAAAATGAAGTCTTTTACCTCAGGGGGATAAATCTCCTCATACTTACTCGCCAGTAGCATTGCAGTTATGCCTACTAACTATAATTCCTTGCGCTAGACCCCTACTCTCTCTAAAAACCTGTCAATTATACTGACAGTAAGGAACAGGGTTTCAGGGAGCAGCTTGAATTTTAAATGCACACTGGTGAGTCAGTCAATTAGAACTGAGCGCATTCTGTGGCTTATGTCTTGCTAGGACTCCATGTAATCTTAGTTGATTTAGAACTAAGGCTCGAGGTCTTGTAAGTAGTCGTGAATATCTTTAGCGTAGTATCCAAGACTGAGGATATCCCTTCCATCTTGTTGATCTATGTCTTCTATCATGCGATTGCGGTTTGGAGAGAGGACGGCGAAAGCTGGCCGAGAAGGAGGATTTTGAGTTAAAAGGTCTTTTTGAGAACCTGGAGGAATGTTTTCTTAATGCTCTAAGTTTTGGTGCATTTTAAATTACTATAATTAACGATTTATCTAAGATGGGGTATTAGCAAGGGTTGGGGAAGAAGAATTAATAAGGGTTAGAGTTGAGGGGTTATTAGTTAGTGTGGCTGTATGTGAAAGATTATTAACTTTGTATAAATTATATTATAGTTCATTATCTCAAAAACTTAGTATACTAATTTGAAGTAATCTCCATACGCATAAATCTCAGCTCTGGTCGAATCATTACCCAACAAAAATTAATCAAAATGTCGAGGAAAGGAGGAAAAATGATGCAATGAATAAACTACAGAGTACGAGTAACAATCTCAGATGACAGACAAATGGTAGGTAACTTCCTAGCCTTCGATAAGCATATGAACGTCGTTTTGGCAGATACTGAAGAATTCCGGCGTATCAAGCCAAAACGTGCAGGGGAGATTGAAAAAGAGTAGAAAAGAGTTCTGGGTATGGTTATTTTGAGAGGAGAGAGCATAATAAGCGTAACAGCAGAGGCTCCCCCTCCACCTTCCTCTAGAAAGCCAGGAGAAGGCTTAATCGTGAACAGAGCAGTAGAAACATAAAGAAAACTAACAGCGAATCTTCCAGTTCCTACACAGGCACCTCCGGGAGTATCTGGGTTATCTAATATAAGAGCTCCACCCCCTCCCAGCTCAACTGCGCCGATTCCAAGGGAAAATTAGCTTGATAAATAAAATGGGAAATCAAATTTCTGGGTTCCAAGGACTTTTAAAGGAAAATTATAGCAGCTATGAAATTGGAGGACAGTAATTGGATATAAAGGACTCATAGATGTATAAGTAGAAGGAAGTGCAGGAGTTGTGTTAGATGTTTTATGATAATCCTCAGAAAATACAGGAAGCTTTGAGAGAGGTGATTGAAAGATGGGATCAGCCTGGACATTTAGCTATGAATGTTGTTAAGGGATTCTGTATTTTTATGGATTGGGTTTATGCTAATAATGTTGCTATTGATTTTTTGTATAAAGGAGAGAGTGAGTAGGAGGAAAGTCAATCTGATTTAGTGTTTAGAAGACTAGTACCTATTATTTTTCACTTTTAATAAGAAATTAGAACAGTTTATATAAGCATTCCCTAGTCTGAAGAGTTTAATTCCTAGTAAGAGTATTAAAAGGTAGTTGAGGACCTATTAGATGGTTTTCCTTTATTAAAAGAAACAGTTTAGGAAAGTGAGTAATAAATTGTTCTTTTGAATTCTACTGGAGACTAAATTGATTTAAATGCTATTATTAAATGATACAGCACTGGATAGCAATAAACTCTTGTTGATCCCTTTCATTAAGAGTAAAGGCAATACAGTATATTGGAAGTGTGGGTTGAGGTAACTTAATTCAGTGCAAAATCAGTTGTTACTTAATTTCTAGGAAGACTTTTAGAGAAATTACAAGATATTCTGGATACTTAAGGTTAGTATGAGAGAAAAAGTATTTGCTTACAGGTAGTATAAAAGTTATTAGCATCTCATTTATGAAAATATAGAGAAGATGACTAATCTTACTAGGATTTTTAACCTTCACCTGCTATATAAGTACTTTAAAAGTTCCAAGGAGCTTAAGAAATAGTAGAAAAGTTACTGAAAAGTTTTCTTGAAAATTACATAGAAGACTAATAAAACACTGGCTGGATAAGCTCATGGTGGAATAGTAAATAAATCGCTGAGTTGTAAGAATAGAGAAAATTAGGGATAAGTAGTTTGAATTTACTAACCTTATTACTAAATTACAGAGCTCTTAGCTTGAAATATGAGTTAAGTAATATCAATATGATGTGGAGCTAAGTTTTTAATAAACTAGGGGGAAATATAGGAAATATTAATGTACTATTTGTCACTTTGAACTTAATATAGTAGAATGAAAACTTTTTAGACTATATTTTTGCAACTGCAGAACCTGAAATACTTTTATTACCAATCACTAAGTTTTTATTCGAGTAAGATATACAGACTAACTAGGACCATATTAATTTAATACTAATTATAATATTAAAGCTGTCCAAAGATTATCTTTTTATGCGATTTTTGTGTGAAGAAATCATAATCCAAGATATAGATTGAATTCCTAGTTATTAAAAGCAAAATATTCCTCTAGGATCGTTAATTTTTCTAAGCCTGTTAAAACTATACAAAGAAAATGTAACAAAACTGAAGGATTTATATCTACATAATCTAATAACAGTATGCAAGTTCAATATTGCAGAATAGATCATAAGCATGCATGAAATCACAGCTATTTAATGGATTTAGATCATAAAAGCTTTGTTTTTAAAAGTAACCAAAACCAGTATTGAAGATCAAATCGGGTAAAATAATCCTAAAAAATTACTATAAATTGAATTAGAGATTCTTTTCAAAACATTTAGAGCTACTTTCGGAAATTCTTAAGGATTGATATCAGTGATTATACAAAACTAAGAAATCTTTGACTAGATATCAAAAACAGAATTAAACAACTCCAATATTGAACTTATATTGCAATTTATTCAATACATGCTAGAAAATTTAGACCCTGATGATCAACATTCATCAATTAAAAAATATTCTAAAAGATTTACATTTGCTGAAAAAACAGAAACAAATGAATTTAAAGCAATTTTAGGGTTTGAGCTTGATGAAAATAAATTAGATTGGGAGGAGTATTCAATACCTTTAGTATGGAGAGAGATAAAATAATCAGAGAATGTTCTGCCTGAAGAAAATTTAGCAATGAAGCTTAGTTAGTTATCATATCTTTGACAATTTTAATTAGAATATTAAATAAATACTTATAAATTAGTACTTGATCAGATTTTAAGTTAAGTTGTATATCTAGTAATAACCCCCCAACTAATTAAATGTATCGAATACAATCAACTTAAAATCATTTCGATAAATATGTCCCAAAAATAAGAAACATTCCTAACCCCCCCAGCTAAATTATAAACGCTATGCAGTAGTTGCCTTTCAACAGGTGACAAATCCCGACTATAATAAATTCAATCTGATTGCTCATTCGATTATAGTCAGGATCCTTCAATATCTTAATAATTTTACACATCTGATTGAGATTCGATACTTAAACTAAAGCACGATATCTCTAGCACTAATCAATAACTTCTTAAACTGGATTAGCAGGAGAACTTTGATAGTATTTAAGATGTAATCGATTCCTTACAACTAATCATTCAACAAAAGCAAGAGATTATTGATAAAAACACATAAGAGAAAGCATAGCTCTAAAAGTAGCTTGAAAAGGTGGTAAAAGAGAAAGATAAATTAGCATCAACAAATAAAAGCTTATATACTCAATTAAAATAGTCAGTTGACCAGTGCTATAAATTAACTGTAATTAATAATCAGAATGAAGTTAAAAATCTGAAGAGGCGATATGATGAATCAAATTGCTATGAAGAGGTGTATAGAAAAGGAGCATAATTTGTTAAGTTAATCAGCAATAATACTTAATAAAAAGCAATGCTAAGGTAAGAAATCGCCTTAAAAAAGTTTTTACTACGATTGAAAGAGCATAAGTTTGGAAATATTTTAGGTCATATGATAGATTTTACCACAAAATTACTATAAGCTGATGCAAAAAAACACTTACTCTAAATTGAAAACATTCAAATTTTTGAGTAAAAGCCGTAATGCTACTAAAACTGTGAGTCAATAGAAACAACAGATAGCTGACTTCAGAACTTCCAAACCCAATGTGAAAGAATATACAAAATTAATCAAAAATTCAACGAGGCAATCACTGAGGATAAAATGTAATAAGTTTATTAATCATCATCTGGAATTTCTTCATTTTTCTCTGAGAGTCTATAAGGTGTATAGTTAGTAAAAGTGTTATATTAGTAAATCAAGTGAGGTATGGAGGGTTTGAAAGGAGTCATTTCTAGTTAAAGTAATTCTCTAAGCATTTCCTAGTTTTCTGGTATTGATGTTCCTATAATTTTTCCATTAGCTTTTAGTACCAACTTAGCTGTTTCTGCATACTTTGCCCAAACCTCTCTTGTGATAAATGGAGGGTCTATTACCGCCAAGTCGAAATAATTAATATACTCATCTGGAATATTAGTAGGTTAATTGAAATCGTATAAAACAAAATTCGCATCACGGGCAAAGGCTGGGTCAATGTCAAAAATTACAGAGGTAAATTTGAGATCTGGAGGTAGTATTGAAAATAGACTTGGAGTTGAAATACATGCTATCTTTATACTCTAATTCTCTGATACTTGTTCTATTTCCTGAAGAAAACTAGTAATTGTACCCTTGCTGTACCAGTATTGGTTGAATTCTTCCTTTTCAGGGTATCTAAGCTCAAAATTTAAAGTACTCATTTTTATATAGGATTTTAAAATATCAAACTAATCGTTGAGCAGATGCTGTCCTCAGGTTACCATACCTGAATCTTGAGTTTCTATAATCTCTATCAGTATAGCTAAAACTGCTTCTCATAAGTCTTCTTTCTGTTTTCTCTTCCTAAGGCTGCTTTTGTGAGCTATACCTCTATGTTTTTGCAAAATGATCCGGCTTTTCATTTGGTTAGTATTTAGTGGTTCTTTAACTAGGTTATTAATAGTACTAATACGGAGGCTTGTAAAATTACCTTTAAGACTAAGAACTGTTTAGATAGGAGTTGTTTATTTTAGAATCATTTGAATAATCTAAATAAGATGTATTGCCCTTAGTCAAATATTATAAATGTTATCTTGATGAATCGGGTCTATAATTAAAATAATTTTTTTACTCATAAGATTCGTATTTCTAAGGAGGCTAATTATTGTTTTTGAGTATTGGAGAATTTCTAAACTTTTTGTAATCATCGTCGTGAATATGTACTATATTTTCAAGGTCTTTTGAAAACGCTACTCTATTTTTCTTAGGAGAACTATTTTAACTTCTTATTATGGAAGAAGGTCTTTACGGTGACCTTGAGGTATTCATAAATTAGCTAAAACTTGTTGAATTCTGAGCATCAAAACTAATATTATGCAGTTACTGCTATAGTTATTTAATCTATACATCTTAGTTACTTTTCTCTCTTTCTAAGGCCTAATTCCTAGCCTTTTAACTCTCAAACTACACCTACAATTCATCTTTTTCCTTTACTACATTCATTAATTTATCAAGTAATTCTTAGTTTGCCCTTTCTAATTTTTAAATTATACTTAAATATTAAGAGACATCATTTTCCTAGGGAGTTGGCCTCCTGTCACTGGAATGGAATCTTTACTATGATGTTCCTGCGAAATTACGAGAAAAGGATCGTTGATCCTCGCTGAAAAATTATCTGGCTGTAATTTCCGGCTCTTCCTATCTCGAGCTAAAAAAATCCTTCTAACGCTACTCTATATTGTTTATATTTTTGCGAATCTCATCAAATTTCTACTTTAAATACAAAATCGAATAATTCGTTTCCCCTTTTCGCATTTTTTATTCTAAACAGACATGCAACTTGCAGATATTTTATAAAGGCACGGAAATTATAGTGATATTGGAACTTCCTGGTATACTAACAACACATTGTCAACTGCGAATTCTAGCTCAGTGGCCAGATATATAGAGTCACTGTCCACTAATGTTTTGTATTTGATCAGAACATTGCATTTAGAATTAACTTTGGAATAAGGAGCAGATGGCAGCAATTTATTAATGGATAATATACAGATTTCACTGGCTAAGTTGTAAGCTAACTCATATAATGCTATTTAGTACGATAGGAATTTAGAGCATGGATTTAACAGTTAGAAAAAGATGAGAGATTTGTTTCAGTAAATTCTAATCAGAGTTTTAATGTGATATGTTGATGAAAAGATTACTGAAGATGAGTTCTCGTTTTTATATGAGCAATGGATGCTAAACAATGATATCACAAATGTTCTTTTATGCTAAAGTTCTCAGCTTGTTAATGAAGTCTTCACCTTCTTTGTATTGATTGAGTCACATTTAGACACTCATGGTAATTTGATGCAAATAGTAGGTTTTATATAGCTAGAGAAAATGATGAGTGTTGTCACTTTTGCTTATAATCAATTTTTGATTCAGAAAGCAAATATTCCTTGTAGAATAGATATTGAGTGGATAAAAGAGGCTGAGAGCATTTTTTAATTATTAGACTAAGAATCAATTGGGCATTTAGATCCCGAATAAGTTTAGTTTTTAGCAATGGGACTTTTAATACCTGAAATTTAATACTATGATTCTGTATATGTAATGAGACATACTAGTAAAATTCTGAATGAAATGAAACATTCTAATGGTCTAGTTTCACTAAGAAACTTCAAAAACTTTCTAATTACTCATAACTTCTACTCGATAAGTGATTTACGTAAGTTGAAAGATAAGCTGATGCAAATTATCAGAATATGAAGGGATGTAAGGCTATCAATTCTATCCATGGAGCACTAGGAATTATCTGATTGCACCTTCCTAGGAACTTCACATCTAGATATTCCTTCAATATGAAATTAAGCCATTATGCTCAATCTAAGTGGGCTGATATCAAGTAAGTTTTACATAGATTGAGAAAGAATGTATAAATACTTAAAATTCCAGGCAATTTTATTAGGAAATACACCAACTGTTAATACTAAAGGAGCTTAATTCGTGGAAGGGACTTATGTTAAAGACCCTGTTTCTTTTAGCCTATATCTTTTTACTAATTATCTATAATTAGAGGGATAATTCAATACTTAAGTATCTATAAGGCAGTTTACTCCTGAGACTTTATCCCAAATTGTTAATGATCCTAGATATAAAGTTATAAAGAAATCTGTTTAAACATATGAAAGAATAATGACAAAATCCTTAGACTGTATTATTAACCAATACAAACAATAAAATTAAATCAATGTAGATAAAAGTATTGAAACATTTAAATAGTAAAGATCTAGTTCAAATATTTCAGAAGTAAATGTGAAATTAGTTAAAAAGCCTTCATATTCAAGCAGTTTGATAGTAAATGGATAAAAGTCACCAAGAATAAAGGTAAAATCAGCCCAATAAACTTTAAATTCAACTCCGACGAGATCCCCGGTGAGATAACCTTCAAAAATAGTTTAAAGGTAAAATAAAACTCCAACTAAAGCTCTGTAATATTCCCCGTAAATAAAGTCACGCATTACTCCAGTAATTAAAAGTACTGTTAAAAGGCCGTAAGGCTAAATTGGAAGAAATAATATGAAAAGAAGTACAACTCCTACTAGAAAGTCATCATAGTTTACTACTGGTATAATGAGATAACCGGGGAATTAATCTGGTAAAATTGTGAGTTATCGTAGTATTATAGAGAAACTTAAAAGATAAGTGTTAATTTTTTAAATAAATCAAATATATTATTGTATTTTAGTGATAACAGGGTAATTAATTGTACAGTTGCATTTTTGGTGTAATATGCTATTATATCGTTAGAATTAATTCTATATATTATTTAATTAACAGACTATAATAAAACATGCACTTTAGTATCTAGATAAAAATAACAATATGTAAGCTTTTAATATTATGGTAATTACATTATAGCGATTAAAATTACAGCTTCTATATTCTATTACTCCACCATATAATCTTCTTATATATAAGTCAATCAAGTAAAAATGTCACTTAACAGTAACCGAATAGCTATTGCTCCTCAAATTGATACTTTTCTAACATCACAGAACTTTAAACAACTTTCTAATATTTAAAAATTTAAAATGGATAGACTTAAATCTAAACAAACCAACCAAATTAATTAATCAGAATCATCTCATAAGAAGAGTAAACTACAATAAAGACAGTTGATAGATATAAGTTAATGTTTAGAATCAAATAGCTCGGAACTAATGAATTCCAATGGATCAATTCTCTCTTTCGAAGATAACATAAACATAGATTAACTAGGAAATAGTATATACAAGGCAATTGAAGAAATAGATCATAAGGATTATAACCGTAACAAATCCTTTGATATCCATTGTAGTAATCATTATAATGATTGAGCTTATAAATAATTATCTAAAGAGTGCACACTATTAAGAAGCAAGCTAGACAAAAGCAAAAAGGAAAATTCACGTCTAATATACAAAATGAGATAATTAAAGCATAAAATTAGACTACAGAAAACAGATTATGGTTAAAAATTTGAAGTTTTTAATTAATAAAAGGAGAGATTATACAGAATAGAATAACAAAGCAGTCGGATGGAGTCTTAGATAAAGGAAATGCAGTATGAAAAGTAAAATATTCTTAACTCCTACTAGTTTTACAAAGACTAATCATAACAGTAATTAAATGAAATTTCCTAGATGCTTTTATAGGAATAATAGAAAACTTAAGATTTGTCCTCATAAAATGATATTTTATACGAAAGTAATAATCATTATCGTACTCTAATAGGAGACTTAGAGAAACAATTAGCTCAATATAAAAGCTTATCAGTGGATAAATAAGAATATGCCAATCTATAAAATTTCACATAGAAATTAGAAAAGCAAAACATTGAATTAAAAAGACTATACAATGATCAAAGCAAGCAAATATATCTGTTGGAGCAATAATAAAACTAAATTAAAAGTGAAGCTAATGCCCTTCAGGTTTAAAATCAAAAATTATATACTTAACTAGAGTTTTCAATTGGGGACAGAGCTAGATAATTCAAAGAAAATGCAACTAGAGTTTTAGATTCAATATCAAATACATCCTCAACTTACGAAGATAGGAGTGATGTGTACTGTGATACATTTATGCCATAACAAGAGAACATTGATCCTGCAAAGGTAATCTATAAAATGCGAGAAAAATTCAACAATATAAGGTCTTGCAATAGTTAAAGTTTTATATATGTAATATTTCGCCTTCTATCAACTTCTCTTTCAGCAGCAAGTTACTTTAAGATTGTATATGTTTTCATAAGATAAGATTATTGAATCTTTCAACTTCAAAAAATTATTGATAGTATGTAATGTTGCTATCATTAGGGAAAATTCTTTCAAAATATCCTTTTCTGTAGAATTCTTCCTCTGAGTCAATTAAAATCTGTAAATCGTCTTACTTTATTTCATAGTTGTTCTATTTAAAGATGTTAATATTTCTAGTTCTGTCTAATATTATATTAAACTACTTCTTTTCATATGGCTAAATCCCAATCAATGTAAAAGTATCGCACATCAGTGATGTTTTTATTTCTTTATCTAAACTAGAACTACTGCTTAGAGATGGGGCAACGTTAACTTCTAGAATCCAAGGTCTTAATTACTTATCTATCAAAACATCAAATCCATACAACTCATAGCACTATTATTAAAACTTTGTGTATTTTGAAGTAGATTATATTATGTATGGTTCAACTGATATAAGGGTTTTTATAATTAAATCCTTTATCCTATTTAGAGTTCCTTCTCAATCTAATTCCAACTCTTAGAACTTCTTTTTTAAATCTGAAAGCTTCCATTTACTATTCTATTCATTTTCACTACAATTCTTTGTAAAATTAGTAGCATTTTTATTTACACTGTAATTAGTTAAATGTACAAATCTTTACTTTAATGTTTTTTTACTATTAGAATACTTTTAGGTAGCGAATCTGACTAAGCCTTCCTCATACAAATATACTCTTAAAGGATTAAAACTAGTTACACATACATAAAGCCTAAGATCATACTTCAATTCATTTATTGTGTGAGGGTTTTTCAAGTACTTGGATACAATATAACCTCCTCTTTTCTTAATCCTGGTCTTAGACGATAATAATTTTATACCTCTTCCACAAGATGATGCAGATGGTTTATATATCCATAAGGCTTTATTGTCTTGCATCTGTTCTTTCCTAAGTCTTTTGTAGTCATGCGGTAAAATATAGGTAGAAGGTGCAATATCATAGTCATATGGAAACTGCTTTTTAAGTCTATAAATATTCCTTCACATATTATCCTTTCTACCCAACTGCCAGGATCCTGGAAAGTGATTATACTTCTAACTACTACTTAACCTGTGTAGCAGTTTAGGATGGGGTAGTCCTCCAATAAATATACTATAATTACTCCCTTCAGTCTATATTAGTCCATTATGGACAAAAGAGTTCACTACACAGTTGTATGTATGAGTTTTTTAACTTATTTTAAAATACAACTAACTTTTGCCTTAAGTACATCTAGAATTTATCCTTGAACCCTTATTACATTAAGACGGATAATCAAACAAGACTGTAGGCTGTGTTTTATTATATATAGGAGTTACAAAGCATACAGTTTAAGATTGCAATTTACAGTCCTCTATATAATTATTAGACTCGTCAGATGATAATTCTAAATTCTTCTATACTCCTGTGATTGGATTAGTTTTCTAGGATCTACAATTTCTCTGTATTTTAAGTGAAGGAATATCAGTTAAATGCATTCTAGCTCTGGAGTTAACCTGTGACAGTTATCGTTTAATAGGCTATCTAGGAGTAGCTGAAGACTATGGCCTAGGAGTCATTTTTTTAACTTCCTAATTTTACAACGTTTTCATAGGTCTGAATTTTTTCCATGTAGTTTGAGGCCTTAAAACTTGCCTAGGCTTAAAAACTATTTACTTTTGTATATTTGCTGAAGCAGATATAATTCGTATAGGAGTAGGGCAATTTCTCATTTTTTATTTTACTAATAAACCTAAGCCTCGTTATTTTTAAGCTTTTCTATCAGTTGCTGCTGCTCTAATTCAACTTTTTACAGACTTTCTAGTTGGTATGTATATCTCTCTAGTTCTGCCAGTTTTTCGTTAATTAGAAACTACAGCTCTTATTTTCTATTTTTTCTGGCTTCCCCTTCAGCATCTACTTTGTTTCTTAAGCCAACTGCTCTGAGTTTCTCTTGCTCAATTTTTCCAGCGTGATTATCAAGCACATCTACTAAATTATGCACGATTTCTTGGAATTATTTCATACGGTTGATGAATTCATATGATTCTGTTTATAAAGAAAGACTGTCGTTATATAAACTAGATTCTAGAATACGGATTTAGTTGTTTTCGTCGAAAGTAATTGAAACTTTATCAGTAGACATTTTAATTTATGCCGGGATATTTTATATATAAAAGTAACTGAAGCTTTTATATGAAAAATGAAAAGAAGGATTAAATAGGCAGGAAAGAGAGTTTTGTGATAATGAATACGAGACTTACTGCTAAAATGCATACTTAAAATTCCATTTATAAAATCTGAGTAATAATATGGGTAATACATTAAATCAGGCTGCTTCCTGCCTTTAAAACACACAGTAATTTGTATATGATACAGCTTAATAGTGCCATCCCACTAATCAAAGCGATTTCTCAGCCGGATTGTTAGATGAAGAAGATATGAGGCCAGCTGGACTTTTATCTGAATAAGAAATATAAAGATTATTAGATGACAGTTAAGATCATCTATCAGAGACAAATAATTCTTAATAAATGTATTGATTTAGGCTTAATATTGTAGTTATTGTTAAATACAAGATAAAAAATATCTGGTAAATGAGTTTGTTTTATAGTGTTATTCTAAATCAGGCATTTTGTGTATTAAAGTATGTATACTGGATGAAAAGGATTAAACGGGAGAAATTATGAAAGTTAATTCAATGTTTTTAGCCTATATTTTATAAAACAAGCTTAAAATTTACAAATATTAATTTATAACAATAACTCTAACCTGAAAAGCCTTGCTACACCATATACAGAAATTCCATAATGCAATAAATATAAAAATGTACTATAAGGCATACAATGATAATCTAGTTCATAGATTAGAGCTAGACAAGTAAAATCAAAGACATTAGTAAAGACTAAAAAGAATTAAGAGAACTATAGATGTAAACTCTCCTAATTCTAACTATGGCCCAACTGGGTAGCACAGATTACGAAGAGTTTAATCTTATGAGATTGAACTAGCAAACAAGAAGCTATTAAACAATTTGAAATAAATAAAAAAAGGTAATCAATGTTTTATGAAATTCTTATCACCCTCAGTAAAACGAGAGAACTATTTCCCGTATAGAAATGCCTTACAATAATAATCTATCTATGAGGAAAATAAAAGAATGGTAGATAGAATCTCTTCTTAAAGATCCTAAATTTCCTTCAAAAAGTACGAGTTAGATTTTAGAAAGAGAAATCAAGTAGTATGGATAAGATAAAGAGTAAAACTACCTCCCTTGTCTACTAAAAGCCAAAAAACAAAGCCAGATATGATTTTTTAGTTATAGTAATTATTTGCACATACTTTATATAATCATGTTAATAACTAATCTAATCTTCCTAAATTCTGAAAAACAATCCTATCAGGCAACATAACAACATCTTTCTCATCACTTTACTCGTACAGAATACCTAAAGACCTATCCGACAACACAACCAAAGAGGAATATCCAGCATACCCAGGATCAACAACTTATTCCACCTTCCAACTTTCTCCATTATCTTCACTCACAAACAGCTCCATATTCTTCCTATACAAGAAATAGTCCTAAGGCCCAGAGAAATACAGTTTCCCAGTAGTATAGTCCTTAATGGTAGATCCTTCACATCCATCAATAGGCTCCCTCAACTCGCTGACTCTTTCAGTCTTTTCAAAACTAATACCTTAATCTTTGCTAACAGACTGCAATCTGTACGTCCATAGATCTCTAGAATTAATCATAACACTGCCATCAGATAATTCAACAGCTTATCCTTCGTTATTAAAAGTATCCCAGTTTCCTATATCAGTTGCTCCTAGCTTCCATGTACTTCCTTAGTCATCAGAGTACATTACATGTCCTTTTGACAACTGCCCATTGAATCTTATATACCCAGTATGATATCCAGGTATAAACACTCTTCCAGTAGATAATTACAGGCCTGCCGGAGGTCCCAGTCCAATCCATGTCCATTCAGGCAAAGTCACGTTGTATAGTTAGACCGGAGCTTGCCAACTCTCCCCTTGGTCGTCACTATAACTGAAAAGCACATCATGATTGTTTCGGCAAAATGGGAGAAGAATTCTTCCGGTCTCCTTTAACTATACTGGAGCAGCGTTTCCTATAACTACTTATTTGTCTTATGTCGTCTCTGAGTATAGAACTTTTAAATCTGACCAAGTTAAACCGTTATCTTTAGATTTTTTGTAGACTAAATCAGTACCTGTGGAGTCAGCACAGCTGTTGTACCGAGCCTCTCCCATGGCAAGCAGAGAACCATCTTAAAGAGCTGTCACTGAAGGAATTTTAATACAAAAATAACCTTACTCTCCTCGTGTGAATACTGAAGTGTAGTTAAAGGACTAAAAGGCTAAGGTATTTATAAGGAGAGGTAAAATAAACACCATTTTTCTATAGTAATCACTAAATTAGAATTAATAATGCAAGATAACCCAAGAATAGTACATTCAGCTAGAAACTGTTGGGATGTAAGTTCTAGTATTGACTGTAGTATTAATCCAAAAATACTTATAAAGTGCATTCGTCTGCTTCTTGTATTTCAGATCAGTTGTAAAATTAACTCTGATAAAATATATAGCGATCATAAGTAAGCCTATCAGTGTTGAATTACACACATGAAACTTTAAATCTGGCCTCTGTATTGCAATTTTATATGTAGTCTGATTTTACATGCTATTTAAGTTGATTTAAATAGTCAATAGCATAGATATCTCCTGGAAACAATTAACAATATTTCTACCCAGTTGCATTATAGCCACATGTACAGTCAGCGTAGTATACATTACCATCTTCGTCAGGATTTGAAGCACAATCTTTGTAACTTTCACATTTAGTAGGAACTGGCTTTGCAGATGTAATAAAATCAGTGCAGTGCTATTCATCACAAAAGCCTGAAATACAAAATTTAGAGCTTTGACTAGAGCAATATTCTATTACTTATCCGGGCTGTAAAGTAAAGTATTCAACACAAGTGTTGAATAAACACCCCGCGTTATTAACACACTAATCGTCTTATTCACAATAGCCCTATTAAGGCTTTATTTAATTATAGCACTTCTTCTGGCCCTGTTCCCCCATACATGCTAACCCTGGGGAACATTCTGACGAGTATACACAAGGTTATCCAAATTCAAATCCCTTACATTTTCCTACAACACATTTTATACTACCTACACAGTCCTCATCTATATTGCAAGACTCGTTAGGATAAAAAGTACTTAAATCTTGCTAAATTCTATAATAATTACAGGTTTGTATAGTATCATAGCCTATAGGACTGCAGTATCATTTTTAGTCAAGTTAGTCACACAGCTTTATATAATACGTAGAATCTTGATATCGAATACACTCGTTTCTGTTCATCTCAATTTAATCATTATTGCACGCGAATTTAGGGCACTATTCTCCTAGTATTTAACTAATCAAATATATCAACATATTTTAATAAATGTTTATAGGGGAAGATACAGCTATAGTTCTTGATTTGTTTACTAATCAAGATATAGGACTGTTTAATATGCTGAATGATTGTAGAACTAAGTCCGGAAGTGTTTTATTGAAGGAATGGATAACTGAACCTCTAACAGATCTTAATGAAATCATTTCGCGGCAAGATAAAGTTGAGCAATTTCTAGAATAAAACTACAGGCTGCATGAAGTCACTTCATAACTTAAAAAGGTGCAAGACTTAAAAAGTGTTTTTAATAAGTTTGATAGGAAATTCTCTGGGTAAAAGGATGCTGTAGGGTTATAACAATGTGTCCAATACTACAGATTTGCAAAAGTACTAAAATCTTTAATCTTTGCTCTTTAAGCCTATGATAAGTTCTATTATCCCTTCTTTGATAGACATTAGCATGATATTGATAACTTAATTGAACTGGTAGAGCAATCTATAGATTTAAATAGAATTGAGTCGGAAGGAGTCTATTTTATAAAGCCTTAGTACTCTGAAGACTTGATAGAGATATATCAGTCTATATAACAGTAAGAAAGTGAGATATAATAGGAAAGGTAATTTATACAGGATAAATTTGGGTTAGAAAGACAACCTAAGATGATACCTTCAGCTTAATATAGTTTTGTGTTTGAAGTTGATAAGAATAAATGTGATAATGCTATAAGAAATAATGCTGCTGATGATTTTAAAATAGTATCATAAAGAAGACATACTAGTTGCATTACTACTTCCCGACTATAGACTTCAATTCGTAAGAAGAAAGTCTCTGAATAATAATACGAGTTCAAGCAATAAGCATTGATAGAATAAGTAATTGATCTAGTAGGCAGTTATACTATACTACTTAAGCAACTGTCTAGCTTTATTACAGAGTTAGATGTTATTATAAGTTTTGTGGAATTGAAAAACTCCATATAAGTTGAGCTTGTACGTCCTATTTTTACTAATGAAAGAAAACTTTATATAAAATAAGGGTATCATCCTACATTAATAAAATTATCCAGTAACTCTGTGCCTAATGACTGTTGTTTTGATATACAGCAGAATACTCTTAACCTCATAACAGGTCCCAACATGGGAGGAAAGTCTACATATATGAAATCAGTGGCCCTAATATGCATAATGGCTTAAATAGGATGCTATGTTCCCTGCGAGTTTTGTGAACTTCCTATTTTTGATAGTATTTATGCTAGGATTGGGGGCCATGACATTCCTGCTTTAGGATTATCAACCTTCATGGTTGAAATGAAAGAAGTAGTGCATGTTCTATCCAATGCTACTACTAAGTCTCTGATTTTAATTGATGAAATGGGAAGGGGAACTTCTACTAATGAAGGTGTATCACTTTCTAGAGAAATTACTATCAGACTTGCTGATTTAGGAATTTTTACTCTATTTGCAACTCATTTTACTGAATTGACTAAAATTCAGCACGAAAGGATCAAAAATTTTAATACTTCTGTGAATTTGACGGAATCTGCTATTAAAATGAAGTATATAATTGAATAAGGCCCAATGCCCAGAAGTTATGGTATTGAATTAGCTGAGTTAATGGGATTTAAATCGGAAGTAATTGAATATGCTAAGAAATTTAGGTCGATTTTTGAAGATTTTAAAGATAGTTAGTTGGTAATTAAGATTTATTTACTGCAATAAAGAGTCTAGGTGTTTTCTATTTGCACCTTATCATGTATTATTATTTGATATTCAAACTTTATGTATTGAGTTCAAGCTTTAGTACCTTTTATCTGTCTTAATTTAGGTACAACAGAAAATATTAAATTTGCTTAATACTAAAGCTATCTTTCAGTTCAAGACTTCCTTTTAACTTATGTTATATTTACTCTCTGATAAAAAATCAGTCTGAGCTGATCCCCAGACCCCCTGTCTCTATGTCACAAAGAGACTAGAATCAATCTTTACTCCTCGTTAACATTTTATCAAATATACACATATGAAGTTTTTCATATATAATTCAGTTTAAAGAGTAGCTAATTCATAAAAAACTAGAAGATATTCCTCTAAATTATTGGAAAAGGTTATAGAGATTCTAAGTCTTAAGAATATTATATCTAGTTGCTATAAAGCTATTTATAGTAAAAAAGCTTAGAAAGGGATTTATATCGAAACAAACGTAAAAAATTCTCTGCATTTTTTCGACCAACTAAATTTCAGTATTAGCTAAGCAGATCAAATTTCAACCAAACTAGAAATTCACATAATTTGATAAAAAAAAGAGAAGAAATAAAGGGATTGGAAGAAATAGATAATTATATAAGAAAGTTAGGAAATTTAATAGTTATATAAAAATATGCTTACAAATTAATCAAATATCTCAAGCAATTTCTCCAAGCTATAAGACATCTAGAGTGATGATTATATGAAAGATGTTATATAAAGCTTTTTCTACAGAGACCTTCCCTTTACTTAGCGAATAATTGCTGCTGAAATCATCAATTAATTTTTAGTAGTATCAATAATGGAATCTAAAAATCTCTAATTATACAAAGCCAATACTCTTGAAAAGATTGGTGAGCTAGAGGGTCATTGCGAACATGTAATTTCCCTTAAAACTATAAGAGAATATCTAGTATCATTTTCTCGCGAAGAGGGCAGTATGATAATATGGGATATGAATAATATGAAGTAAATTAGTTGCTTTAACTAGCTAATAAACATAAGAAGACTAGAAGCATATGGTTAATTTATATTTGGCTATGATTAGAATTATAAGACAATAACCGTATTTGATATAGATAAAATGGAAAAGGTATGTGAATTTGAAAGTCCTATTGAAGGGATTAATTTTCTAGTAGGAGTTAAAAGTGGGGTTGCTGTATCTAAATCTAGTGAAAGAAAAATTTACTTATTAGATATTGAGAATTGATCAGTAGTAGGCTTTCTAGAAGGTCATAGCGATTGTATCAGTGACTTAACAGTACATTAAGAGAAACTTATCTCTTGTAGTAACGACTGCACTATTAGAATTTGGAATGTTGATGATATGTCTCAAATAGGAATACTAGAAGGCCACTAATCAACTATATCTCGCATAGCTGTGATTAATGATTTGCTCATTTCAAAAGATATAACATCAATTTATAGATTGTGGAATCTAGAAACATAGTAACAAGTTAACTCATTTTAAGGTGGCTATGGAGATTTTATTTGTTTTAAGGGAGTTAATGGTTATTTATTCGAATGCGACAGAAATAATATTCGTTTCTGGTAATTTGACGAAGAATAAAAGAAAAAGACATAATTTGAAGCTCATTAATATTTTGTTAGTTGTTGTACTATTATTGATAATTTCTTAGTCTCGGGATCAGAGGATACCACAATCAAATTATGAAACATTTCAAACTGGGAGGAATTCGGGACTCTCAAGGGACATTAAAAAACTGTTAGCTGCCTTATTGAAATTCAAGATTTACTTGCATCAGGATCGAATGATAAAACTATAAGATTATGGGACATTAAGAAATAAGTATAAGTAGGAGTATTAGAAGGACATGGTGGCAATATAAGAGCTTTGGCAACTTTAGATCAATTCCTAGTTTCTGCATCTACTGATAAAACTATCAGAGTATGGGATATCTAAGGACTGTAAGAGATATGCTGTATGAAGAGAGATAATCATTAACCAATAAGCCTTGCAGTGGTAAATGGAATTATAGCATCAGGAGGATATAATGATTTGATCTTATTATGAGATTATAAATAAAACAAGAAGATTGGGGAACTAAGCACTGGTAATGTACCAGCTTACACTTTGACTTCATATAATGATTCACTTATATCAGGATCAGGGAATAATGAAATAATATTTTGAGATATCACACAATAAAAGCAGATTGGATTAATAAAAACAAAAGCACCAATTAAGTCTACTATAATAATGAAAAACTTACTCATTTGTCTGGACTTTAGTAACTATGTAAGCATTTATACTATTTAAGAATAACTAAAATTAACAGAATTCTAATTTGGCCAGTAGACACAATGCCTAGCAGGTAAAGATGGATTACTTATTATTGGATATCGCAATAATATAATTGTTAATAGTATAGAGTTTAACTATTGAATAGGTGATGGATCATATGATCATATCAATCAAATCAAATAAATTGCAATGGGTAAAAGAACTGCATATGATAAAGCACTCAATAATCATGTAATTAATCCTTGTTAGATAAATATTTTACATATTTTGGCCTATTAAGGAAAAGATGAGCTACTTTAAGATGCATTAGAAGCGGGTTGTCTATTTATCTAAGCAAAGAATGGGGATACTCCTCTAACAATAGCTTTAGATAAAAAATAGATAAAATGCGTTGAAGTACTCATAAAATATATTGCTGAAATTGAGAATAAAACTGAGAAAATAAGAGTACTTAATTTGATTCGTAATGATTTTGTAAGAATTATAAATTTAAACTCAGTTCACTTAGTAACATTTTTTGAGTCATTAACTTCGAATTAGATACATTAAGTTAAGTTATTGAATTTACCTCAGCATCTTTCAACGAAATATTAGGTATGAAACTATTAGATTGAAAATGAATCTGCAGAATATCAAAATGCCAAAAAGAGTGAATCCCTTTCTCAATTAAATTTACTAGAAGGATCTGAAGAAAGCGTTAAAATACTAGATGCTCTATTAGAGATTAAAAAGACCGAATGCTTGCGCACCGACTTTGTATAATCATTAATTGGATACAAGTTCAATCAATTTTATAAAGCATTTGTTATATTATCAATTCTAAATATAATCAATTTAGCTTTTATGATAATGATTACCTTTTATGATGATTTATGAATGAAGACTATTCTGATTTGTCTATTTCTCATTACAAATCTGATATTTGTAGTCTTTGAGATAATATAAATAGCAACAACTAGATCAAACTATTTCTAATCAATCAAGAACTACTTTGATATCTTAAGAATCATTTTAGCATATGTATGGGGAGCTAATATGCTATTATATCAATTTGAAAAATCAGACTATATTGATATACTCACCTTCATCGTGCATATCTTATTTTGGTTTGAAGGTTTAACTGCTTTTAAGATCATAAGCCAAACAAGGTATTACATATGGCTTATATAGCAGGTAGTATAAGATCTAGTAGGGTTCTTTGCTATTATGATTTACTTCCTCCTAGCATATACTACTATCTTTGGTAATACAATCAACCAAGATTTCTTATAAACATTGAAAACATCATATAATTTACTTCTGGGTGATTTCGATGTGGATTCATTTTCAAATACTTAATGAATTCTATTTATCATTGGTTCAATGCTACTGCTAGTAGTAATTTTAAACCTTTTAATATCTATCATATCAGAGTCGTTTGATAAGATATCATTTGAAAGAATGGAATCAGATTCAAAACTAAGACTAGAACTAATAGCAGAGGTAGAAAACTGCATGTTTTGGAATAGAAACAAAGAAGACTTGAGATATATAACTTCTTATATTAATTATATAGGTGAAGATATTGGAGAAGACGAATGGGAAAGTAGAATCAGACTGCTTTATAAAAATGGAATAGCACTAAAACAATAAGCAGAATAAAATAGTATTAAATTTGAGAAATAATTAAAAGAAGTTAAAAAGTAATCAGAATAAACTGACAGTCGATTAGAATAAGTTGAAAAACGGTTAGATTAAAATGGAAGTCGATTAGAGTAAATGGATTAAAGCGTAAGAGATGAAATTAATAGTCTATCAAACAAGGTTGATCATATACTAGAAATTTTATCAAACAACCATTAGATATTAATCAAACTTTAGCAAAATATCATTCTTTAATTACCCTTCACTTAGCAAATAAAGTGTATAATAATTAAAGTATCTAGAATTTATATTCAACTGCTTATTAACTGGGCTTTTAACTTAATGTTATAATCTTTGATATAATTAGTGTTATCTAAAATTTATCCACTATTACATTTAGTTTCATCATATAAATTATTAATCATCCTAATAGAATCCATTATAAAAGAAATATTATAATAAGATTCATGCTTTTAGAGTAGGTAAAATCCTTAAAACAATGGTGATTATATTACTATCTTTCTTCGCATTAGTAACATGCTACATGTTGGAAATTTGATAGATTTATGAGAGATATTTTTAGATATCTATAAGTAAAAAATTTTCTAGCATTTAAAATTTTTTTGTATGATTCCTATCTAATTATTCTATATTAGCTTTTTCTTATAAATATCATATTAAGATAAACAGAACGTTAATATACCTTGAAGAATACTTTAATGTAGGAATAAACCAACATACCTAGGGCAATATCCAACAGATGTATTAGGATTATGCATTAAAATAGTATAGTTGTATCAGGAAGTATTAAATAATCCAAATAACATTAGAGATATTGGCAGACACGATAAGGAAGTATGAATATCTAGCTTTACTTATTCAAAATATTAATAAAACTTAACTCATAAAATGTCTAATAATTTTAGAATTCCTTCAATAAGTATTAACAAAATTCCTTAAGATAAACCTCTACAGTCAGATAGATTATTAGAAGCTTCAAGTATAAGAGAATTAAGTGATGTAATTGCCCGAGCTGAGTGCACTCGTAATGGCATTCAATATTTAGTAACAATGTCAAAATTACCTTCAGCTGATCAAAATTTCTATAGATCTGGGCAAATTTCCATCAAAGCTGTCCCAGTTAAAGGAGGAATTACTCCAGAAGGATTAGTTGTACCTTTTGTGGAACTATTTGAAATGTTAAACCTATGAGAATATAGTGATTTTTTCTAGAATACCAGACCAGTCTTTAACTTAATTGATATTGTTGATAATTGTATAGTGATAAAGCGAAATGCTGAAAAGAAAAAGTTTTTGTTATCGATTAACAAGATTTTAGATAATAAGCCTTATGAGTTACAGTTTTTCTAGCTTGATTAGGAGGGTCATTTAATGATTCAGTGCTACGGGTAGTTCAATGAAAGGAATAAAGTTGCTCCATTGTAGATTACCACTACGGAGATTGGAAACATACTGGAGATAAATCCTAAAACGGTTGTGTCTGTTCTGAGTACTGTTGCTGAGCACATTGTTATTGATGAGGGGAATACACTAGGATTGAATAAGCGAGTTGTCAAGAGAGAAAATGAAAGTATTAGTATAAATATACAAACTCCAATGGCATTCTAATCAAAGTTAAATCCGAAGGGCTCAGTGGTTTAAATCATGAAAAATTTTACATAAGGGGCTATTGCTATAGCTAAAACTAAGGAATAGCAATCTGCTGAGTTAATTTAAAGGTGCTATAAGGGATATAAATGCAGAGAAATGCTAAGACTTTTGATGAAAAATAATGAGAATAAGTAAAGTAAAGTATGTTTGTATAGACAAGGAAAAATTCTTAATAAAATTCCATTTCTTGAGTCAATTTTTAGTGTAAAGGAAAAAATTCAGCATAGAACTACAGTGTTAAACTGATTGAAAAACTATAAGAGGAATACGACTATAGAAATACCTGATTATTATATTGAAGTAAGGAATTTGAATAATAATAGAATACACTATAAGAAAATAAAAAACCCTAAAGAATACGTTTTTGGGTTTCAATAATCTCATAGTTATAAATTGATTTTAGATGCAATAAAACTAACTCAGAATGGTCCAGCCTTTCAGAGAACTGTGTACCATACCAGTAACATAAATGTGTTCTAAAGCAAAGATTTTTCATTCTTTGAGGAATAAGAAGAGTCCTTTATAGTAAATCCTAATTAATCAAGTGATTCTGAAGATTTTAATTTAGAGTTACTTTTTGATTAGGAGCAAAGATCTTTAATTTATTAGACGAAAAGGTATTTCCCATAATTAGAATCAAAGACATAAATAACAGTTTATAAAGAAAACTAAGGATATTTGATAGAGCTCTGCCCAATGAAAAATTCAGAGCTAGAAAATTGGATTATATAGGGAAAGTTTAGCTATTAGTCTTTAAATAGCATATACGGATGGTCATTAAATCCTAGACTAATCACCTAAGATTTGCAATTGTAAGGAGAAAAACTTATACTAACCCGTGAAAAAGTAAACCACTAAGACATTCCTCTACCAGATACTAAAGAACTGACTGCTTTTGAGTAAACAATACCGGATGATCCTTACTTTAAATATTATAATGATCATGTTATTTTATAGGAGTAAAAGGTTATAAATAAAGAAGATTCCAACATTATAATGAGTCTACGTAAAAGGAGCGATAAACCAGTATACGTACTAGAAATTGACGATATGCTGATTTTTGAAGTAATACAAGAATAAGCTGTAGTTAAAGTTAAATGAGCTAATATATTACTGACTGATGCATCTAGGATTGTAGGAATTTCAAAAGATTTCACTGTTGCAATTGGACACTATATAATAAAAAACATGCTTGTTGTAAATGAATTTGCAGCGTACATTGACTATGGTCAGCCTCCTATAAATCTAAATTAAGTAGTTTCTTTTATATAAAGCTATATACGAAGATTTATATGCAGATGTTGGTATTTGAGGAATAGAGTACATATTAAAGAAAGTTTAGTCACTTTGTTAAAAGTTGATTTAAATGATGAGCCTTGCACTATTTTTGCTTATAGGTCTTAAAATGGGATAAAACTTAAAGCCTTCTTTGAAGATGAAACTGTCATTTTACTTTATGTTGATCTAGATTTTCTACAATGTTCTAATAATAATACTAATCTAAATCCTAAACAATTTTTAGAGAAAGTACTGATCCCAAGATTACAACTAAATAAAAGCTCTTCATAAAAAAGACTTATACTACCTAATAATTTAAGCTATTCAAGTGTCAATGAATCAAAGAGTTAAACAATTATTGAAAGCTCGCATACTTAAGTATACTAAGATACTAACAGAATGGATAGCAGCAGATTGCAGTAATCATTTTTAAGCAGTAGTAAAAACAACACTGTACTACAGCTTTCAACTCTAAGTGATTTGAAATCAAATCCAGATGAAAGTTCAAATAATAATCTAATAATGAAAGTTGGCTATGATATTTCGGGAAGAGACTTTTTTATAAGCTTTTTCTGATAAGAAGGTTTTATTAAGATCTAAGCCTAAGACCTAAAATCAGAGAAGATCTTAACCACTTATGTACAAATTCCTAAGTTTCTAGATAAAAACATAAAGAACTTAGAGGATTATTGCAACTAACTTCTAAAAATACTTACACTTGCTAGAAATAAACAAAATAAAGTGATTTTGCAAATAAGCAAGCGTAAGTAATTAAAATACTAGCCACTATTTGAAACATAATAGAAGATAAATGGAGTAATGCACTCAATCCGTGTATTTATTCGCCATAAAGGCCTGTAAATAGTGGCCTACAATAACAAAAAGAGCTATTAACTAAATCTAGGTTCAATCCGTATAAAAAGTCGTTAAGAAGCAATAGGCGAGTTGAAGTAAATCTGTGAAAATCTTAAAATAGTTGAGATTCTAGGCAAGGAAAACTTAGTTTACATTCCTCCTACATAAAAATATGGAAGATAAATTTGTTAGATTTGGAGACTACGTATACCTGCAAGGAAACGACCAGCAAGGTTACTTAACATCCTTTGGCTTCTAAGACCCTCTTTGCTTTAGTGACACTGATTCAAAGTGGAACTACACTTCTCGGTACTAGATCTTTTAAATTCTCCCAAAACTTTCTTATGAAAGCCGAAGTGAGTATTAATAGCAGTTGCAAAGGAGCTCAATTAACATTACTCGTTAGTTTGGCAAGCGAAGAGCCACAACCTTTATTCCACATGACTTACAGGAGATTACACTTATATAAGGACTGTAGTCCCGAGCTCAGATAGAAGACGAGTTGAATGAAAAGACTTTGCAATAGAGAATCGGGGATATTGTTACATACGGGCAAGAAATTGAATTAAAGCACATGAGTACAGGACTAACTCTACAAGCTAGAAACGATTTTGCTTTAAGTGACAGGTCTTGCTTCAAGGTGGAAGTTAGTCCTCTAGTAGGCCCAGCTATGCACTTTTTAATCCGATCTAAGTTTAAAATACGTCAAGAGGGTGACAAGGTCACGTACAACGACCGCATACTCTTCATTAACCAAAAAATGGAGAAATACTTACACCTGAGTGAGCATCCCATGGATATTGCCTACAGCTGCTCAGCTACTATAGCAAATATACCGGATCTTCGGCCCCATCCGCAGCTCATTTCAAAAATCCACGAAGTGAATGTATCAGACTACCAGTCCTCCTGAAAGCTAGTTTTATTCTCCAGAAGCCCAAAGCACAATCATACTCTATACGGAGGCGATATAATAAGACTCAGCCATACAGAGTTTGGAGGATTTTTAGCAAACGAGGGACATGATTTTACTAGTGATGGGTGTCCTGAACTAACTTTAAATAATTATAAGGGAGAGGAGGATCTAGAGGAGTCCTCAGCCACAACCTTGTTTATTTTGGAGCATGATTCTTCATTTCTCCCAGGAAGCGAGTGTAAATGGAAATCCGGGGATGCCCCAGCTAAGTATAGGCTCAGGAGCTTTAGCTCTAATAGATACGTGTGTATTCTAGATGAAACAATGTCCTTGAGCGGGTATATTCTAGAAAATGATATAGATCAAGACTAGTATAATCTTACGTTTAAGAGGACTGGATATGAAATGGATGATAAAATAAGGAATAATTCTATTGTAAAGATAAAATCTTACAAGCCACCAGCTTACATATCAACTAGTAAGGAAGAATGGGCACTTGGAGGAATGAGAGCGTTCAGGGCTGATAGTATTATTGAGGAGCCAGGCTAAGATAGCTATATGAGTGATTAAATGTATAGTTAATTGGATGACGAGGAGATTTAAATTCATAGAAACAAAATTTATCTAAGTGAATAGCCCAGTGAAGAAGATGCGTTTATTATCAAAAAGGCAGATGAAGATGAAATCGAGGAATTAGAGTTTATTATGAGCTGCTTATTAGAAATCAATCTAATGGCTTAGTACTTTGCATGTAATACTGAGCCAGATAAGGCAATGTATGCTAAGGTGGAAAACAATTTGAGTTAGTTGATCTTATTTGTTGTCGATGCTGAAAACGCAGATCCTCTTAAGGTAGAAGGATCGTCGTTTAGAAGACGTTAAAAGTTTTATAGGGAAATTGGTGTTATTTAGCTTATTTGTAGTATATTATACTTCAGTTTCTAGAATAATCAAAGTAGAGTCAAAAATTTAAAGATTAAAGACCCACTTACAAAAATCTATAAACTATGTTTTGCTTTAATTAAGCACGCAGCTAAGGATTATAGGATTAATGAAATTTACTGTGCCTAGTGGCTTGGGCTATTTATTAATCATGCTCATTTTTCCACAGAAGCAAACCCTATTGGTGCTGAAAACGCATTAGTTGTTATGTTGAATAATAACAAAAGGCTGCTAGAAAGATAGATAAAGGTATCAATGATCGAGTAATTTATAAACTTGTGTAAATAACATCAGAGAAATGAAAGATATATGAAACTTCTAACTGCTCTGTGCTCTTGTAATGGAGAACCAATTCTATCTAATTAAAATGCTGTGTCTGAGTTTCTTATTAAAAGAGATGATAATAAATCAGCTTTGATTATCCCTGTAAGATTTAATGCTAATGATATTGAAGCTCATGTTGATGAATATGGGTGTTGAATCAGTTTAAGAAACTTCCCTATTGAATCGAAAACTAGAGATTCTAATAGGCTTTATAAGTATTTTCTGTCTTTGCTAGAGTTAGTAGCTGAACTTGCACTGGGTAGAAACCACAACACCTACGAGCTTGGGCATATTTTCACACTTGATGTATGTTATGCATGTGCCTCCAATGCAAAGCTAAACGAAGAGTTAAGAGCTCGCTTTATCAGAATTCTGTTGTATTTACATATAGACCAGGGTGAAATTTAAAGGTTAAATCTACCAAACTATACTCGTATATGAAATGATATAGAGCCAGATGACAACGCCTTCACGATTACTTCATGCAGAACAACACTTCCTCCTGCTTTATAAGAAATTAAAAACTTTGTATACAACTTCTTAATAAATTTAGAAGGAGTGTTTACAGTTTCCGATCCAGAACTGAACTTTCTTATAAAGGAAGTCTTAATACTTACTGAATTTATGGTAAGCCACGGGTTCTATAAAACACATGAAGAACTATTCAGTCTTATAAATCCTATGATAGCATTACTAGATGGAACAAACGATATAATATATATGGACATCCCATCATTGTAGTAACAAAACATATGAAGGAATAATCAATCTAACGTAGAAGAAAGTAAAATTATGAAGAAAAATCTAAGGTATCAAACCTCAGATAAAGTTAGTACTATAATGAACTGTAAAACTATTATATGCCGAATACTAAAGTGAGTTGTAGAAATACGTATTGATGCCCTAGTGAGTGAGTTTTTAGAAGAGTTTAGACTATCAAAAGAACCGCATTATTAGAGTCCATAAGCAAAAAGCTTAATGTTTAATCCTTAGCAATTATTATCAAACACAACCCTAACAAGATAAGACAGTTAATTCATGAGAAAAGAAGAGATAAACCCTTTCGAGTTCTTCGGCAAAAGAGCCTTAAAGTTAGCTGATATGGTAACAGGCAGAAAACTAGGAATGGAGGAAGAGGAGCAAATAATTCTTATGGATTACGAAGTGGATAACAGACTAAGAAATCCGTTACTATGAATCGATAATATACTACAAAATGACTGCTTAGACTTGCCTACTATATGTGATAGGCCCTTTATAGCCATTCTACTGGATTTAACACTATACTAGAACAGTGAATTAGTAAATCATGCCTTTGAATTGCTCGTAAAACAGTTTTCATAGCGTTAATCAATGCTTTCAATCCTTAAAAACGTTTTACTATTAGAAAGAGAGCAGTCAATAGCTTCTATAATAAAGTTGAAAGATGAAATGAATGAATTAAGAAAAGCTGCTGAGGATAGTGAGACGTGGCTTGGAAGAGAGTACTCAGGATCTAATACCAAATCTAACTTTTCTAATGTTGATTCCTATGGAAGAGATATCTTTGTATAGTAAAGGCATGAGCAAGTTATACAGATATTTCAGAACTGTATCATGTTGTGTACTAATAGCGGAGAGATTGTAGATGAGCCTGAAATTGAGGAATAAGAAGATATTCTTCCTTTGTCATTTTCTAAAAGAGGGTCTATTATTGGAAATATGAGAACTGGGCCTTTCAACTTGTTTTAGAAAATTAACAATATGACAATTGAATCTGAGATCTATGAATTTTCAATATTTAATATAGGGGAAAAGTCTAATTCAGAAAATTAGCAGTTGTTGAATAATCTAGTCACATATAACTATGCTATTGAAATTATTAGGCAGAGAGGAATCACTTTAAATTACTCAAGAGAAAGACATTTTATCATTTTAAGGTACTGTTATATCTTCTTAGCTAAATTTGTAAGGTAAAACAAGATAAATCAAGCACTTTTGTATGAGTATCTAAGTGACTTTTTACAAGATATTGAAGAAAGTGTTTTTGCTTTAACTTTAATAACTGAGATTTTTAGAGATAATTGGAGACTTTGTAATAAAATACCTATAAACTTGTACAAAGCACTTATTAAAGCTTTGAGTGAAGTGCCTATTTCACCTAAAAAATGCTAAATAATAGAGTCACTTAAAGTATTCTTATATGTAGATGGAAAATACATAAAAGAAAATCAAGCTGAGGCCATGAATAGTCTTGTAACCCACAGCTATCAATCTGTTATCATTTTATACCAGACTCCCGAAGAATTACAAAAGCTAAGGGATTTTATTCAAAATGTTTTATTCCAATAAGATGTATCAACTGAAGCAGTAATGCCTCCAGAGCTTGATTACTTTATTTCAACAATTAAAATACTATGTGAATGTTCAGCAGATAAAAGCGCACAAGCTGAAATTATATGCTAGAAGTTGGTTCCAATCGAATTATTCCTAAAACTGATAGTAATTACTAGTTAATTATGACCCTTAAAGGAAATTCTGATAAAGTTTTATTGGGAAGTCTATTTAGATATAGAGTTGCCAGCTGGCGATGATGAAAAATTAGTATGGTCAATACTAGATATCCTTACTGAGGATTTTGAGTTTCTTTATTAAAAGTACTTAATACATAATAATCCTATGGAATGGGTGAATAGATACATATAGTTTAATCAAAGTGTAAAGGTATATCAATGTGCTGTAAAATATGTGTATGATGTGGCTTTACCCTGTGTTACTGAAATTTTCACTAAATATTCATCAAGGTTTTCATTAGAAGTATATGGGCAGTAGATTAAAAGGCTTATTGACTCTATTTAACAATTAGAAGTATTTGCTCCTCAATTGGACTGTAAAGTTTAAGCTTAAAATTTTATAAGTCTAATAAAGGCCATAAACAAATTTGATTAATTCACTGCAAATATATCAAGTTAAGGACTACCTAATATCCAATATCACAAACGTAGTTTGACTAGAAGAAGAAATCAAGTTATTATACCGAAAAAGGCAGAAGGACTTATAGCGGTTGAGCTGCAAGAAAGTGTTAATAGTATAATGAATCTAGATATGATAAAAAATGCTATTGAATACGAGTTTGAGGAGATTGCTAAGAATTTCATCAGTATATAAAAAATATCTAGAGATGCCTTTGGACAGGATAATATAATAGAAATGAAGGAAATATTATCAGCCCTAATAAATCTATTAATGCCAAATGAGATAAACTTGGATAATCAGATGGCCATTATTGGTATTAAAATACTCAGAAAAATAATTGAGATAGAAAATCCTTAATTCAATACTCCATGCGTTGAATGAGACACTGCCGATTGAATTTAGTTCTAAAAGCCTATTTTTAAACGGTAAAATCTACTAACTGAGCTGAATGCGATAGATTTTCTGGTTTAGATAGTTATTTCTATTGATGATTATTACCTCTAAGCTGAAAGTATGCTGTTTTGCTGTGCTATGACTTTAGGGGGAAATCAAAAGGTTTAAAATAGGTTTTTAAAGGTTTTGTTAGAAGATGATTTAGGAAACATCTTTTTGCTTAGAATTAAAAACTTATTAGTAAAAACATTTGAGGCTGTCAAACATATAGAGTCATAGAAAATTAAGGATAATTACAACTTTGATTAACATGATGAAGAATAAAATAGTGAGAGTAGTGTAATTAGTAATGAATCTATTGATAGTTCTGATAGTTCTGATGATTATGATGATTTCACGGAAGATGAAGATAGTAATATTGAGTATTTAAAGGATGAAAGTGGATAAAAGCACTATTCAGCATAACAGGTCCTAATAAATACTCTAAGATTTCTTTAATTGCTATGTGAAGGTCATCATGCTTCCTTTCAAAACTTTTTAAGATTTCAGAGAGTAGGTGATCTATAACATAGCAAAAGCTTTGATTTTATTACTTATGTCAGCATGATGCTGGGAACCTATATAAAATTTCTGCATAGTGATAACATACAGATAGGGTTTTAAATTCTAGACACTCTGACTGAGTTTGTATAAGGACCTTGTGAGGAAAACTAACGAGTATTGTCACATGCAAAAATAATTGATAATGGAAGAGATTTGCTAGGAATTCTAAAAACAAAGTAAGAAATGCAAGCCAGGGGGTTTGATAAAGAGTGTGATAGTGAGGAAATTTCTAACTTAAAATCTAAAACTGCAAATTTTTTACTGAGTATTTTAGAAGGAAGCTCAGATTAAGAAATTTTACGTAGAATTTCAGAGAGTTTAGATTTCAAAAGGATTAAAGAGAGGATGTTTGAAGTTTTTGAATATTTTGTAGTGAATTCATTAGGATTACAGCTGGAAAATGCTCCTTTAAGTACTATAAATTCTAGGATTAATAAAGATAGCTTTTTAGGCAGAATCAACGAAGGATTTAATCTATTTACACTTATACTAAAACTAGCTGATGAGTATCCATAAGCAGAAGCACAGATAAAAGAGAGCTCATTTGAGCCAAATGAATGAATTGCCTTTAACTTCTTTAAAATGCACACTGGACGCATAGAAGTACTAGTAAAGGATAACTTAACACGTGTTTATTTCCCTATACAGCCGGTTTGCTAGTATATTTCTCCTTCAAGCAAGATTGATTTAATGACAAATGTAAAAAGAGACAGTCCAAGTGAAAAAATTATTGATTTATTATACAGATCAACATATTTAATTGAGGAAATGTACCATAATGAAAAATTAGGACGGTCTAAGTTTTAAATGTCTCCTCAAAGGGTGTTAATGCTAAGGGACACATCAATGATAGTCACTTTGTTTATAAATTATGTTATCTTGTTTGCATATGATATAGAAGATAGGGAGAACAGGGTTATATCAGAAGATGCCAAAATTGCAATTTCTATATTAGGTATTTGAGTAATTGTGCTAAATAGCATTGTATTGTTAGGCTGGTATATTCTAAAAGCTGAATTAGTGATGTCAAGAGGATGATAGGAATTTTGTGCAGATAATGTAAATAAAAAGAAAAGCTATGATATTCCTATTGAGTAAATGAATATTAATCAAACTTACAATTTACTTATTACTGAAGGTCCGTAGGTATTTGAAAAGTCAGGAATACCACATTTCACTACAAAGGTGTTTTATTGGTATTATACATTGAGAATATTCTTTAGTGAGAGAGAGTTTATCTATTTTGCCTTCTATGTAGGATTTGCCGTTTTAGCCTAGTATTAGGACTTTTTCTACAGTATCCTACTTTTGGACGTTATTTATAGGTTTCCGACTCTAAGGAATGTTTTAGCGGCAATACAGAAGAATTATGAGTAGTTGATTATGACAGCTATGCTAGGAATCATTTTTATCTATATATACAGTTTCTGAGGATTTCTCATAGATATAGAAATGTACTTTGATAAAACCATTGGGTAATATGGTGAAAATTAATGTTAGAGTTTATGGTAATGCTTTATCACTACTTTAAATATAGGTTTAAGAATGGGAGGAGGTATTGCTGATGTTTTATCAAAAATATCCTTTACTGAGAAAGAAAAATATTATTAAAGGCTGTTTTTTGACTTGTCATTTTTCATTATAGTGATTATTATTCTTCTTAATATCATTTTTGGTATTATAATCGATACTTTTGCTGAATTAAGAGATCTGAGGAATGGAATAAAATTAGATATGAAAACTAAGTGTATTATATGCAATATTGATAGATATACTGTAACTTTTACTCAGTTTGATAGAAACTCATATGGCTATGAGAAGCATATATGTGAAGACCATAATGTTTGGTGGTATATATATTTCTTAGTTCATTTATAAATAAAAGATCCAACTGAGTACAATGGCATCGAGTCTAGTTGTAGTGATATGGTAAATTTTATGTAGATTTAAAAGAAGGATATTTCTTGGATTCCACTACATAAAGCTATTTGTTTAGGGGATCAAAAGAAACATAATTAAGAGGAAGATGATATGGAGTAACTTAATACAAGATTAGATGGTATTGAAAAACAGTTAAAAGAATAACTTAAGCTTATAAGAAGTTTAAAGACTTATTAGTTAGGAATTACTTTGATATTTAATTAGTAGCAATGAAATGTTTTAGGTTAATATATCGAAGGTAATGAAATGGTATATAGCTTGTTTATGCAATATTATAGTTAAAACACTTAAAATCATAACTACTATCTAAAATATAGCATTTTCGGATATTTAATAAATAATAAAATGCACAAAATTTCAATTCGAAATCCAAGACGGTAATAAAGAAGATAAGATAGCTAAAATGAAATAAACCCAATAATACATTTTATCTACAGATTCTTTTTGATAATATTCATAGTAATATAGCAAATCCTAGTGTTTATATTCATAAAGATCCCACTAGGCATCCATGAAATCTACAGTACTAGAAAATCATCAGATCACCCATTTAAAAACTTACAAAACTCTGATATTATTCTATCTAAACGAAAAACCCTTATTTTAGACTTAGATGAAACATTGATACATGCATCCTATCTAACTATGCCTAACTCATTCACTATTGAAATAGGAAATATTATCTTATACATCGCTAAAAGACCATACCTAGACTTTTTTATAACAGAAGCTGTTAATTATTACGATCTTGCATTATTCACAGCGTCAACAAAGGTGTATGCGGATGCAGTGTTAAAATTCCTCAACTATGACTCTTTAATTCCCAAAAGTAAGCGCTTCTATAGATAAAACTGTCGTAAAAATGATAGAGGTATATACTTAAAAGACATTAGCCTTGTGGAAAGAGATTTGAGTTAAACTTGCATAGTAGACAATACCCCTGAAGCATTTTCCCTACACAACAGTAATGGAATAGGCATAACAACTTGAAAATATGACCAAAATGACACTGAATTGCTTTCCTGCCTTCGCCTTTTGAAAGATATAGCCCATCGTGAGGACATTCGGTACTGTAATCTCGATATATCTCGATACGTAGTTAATTAAAATTTATTTAAAAAATGGAGGAAGTTATGAGTAAACATATTCCTTCCGCTACCAAATATAAGATTGTATTTTTAGGAGACCTTTCAGTGGGTAAACCTCTATAATCAACCAGTTTATGTACGGCACCTTCGAGCCGAATCATCAGCCAACTATAGGAATAGATTTTTTATCTAAATCAATGTATGTGAATGATACCACTATACGGCTTTAATTATGAGATACTGCAGGATAGGAAAGATTCAGGTCCTTGATTCCTTCTTATATAAGAGACGCATCTGTTGCAGTTATAGTATATGATGTTACAGCACGGCAAAGCTTTAATAATCTGGATTAATGGGTAGAAGATGTGAGGAATTAAAGAGGAGGAGATGTTATTATAATAATTGCAGGGAATAAGTCAGATTTAAGTGATAAAATAGCTGTTAATCTAAATGAAGCAGAGTAAAAAGCTGAAAAACTGCAAATTTGTCATGTTGAAGTCAGTGCGAAGACAGGTCATAATATTAAGGTACTGTTTAGAAATATTTCATAGAAGTTGCCAGGGATGAGAGACATGCCACTGGAGAATAATTCGGAATTTAGTAATGAACCTATCAATTTAGCAACTGTATAGCAAAATTAAACAAATAAGGGTAAAAGAAGATGTTGTTAGTAAATTTGTTTTATATATGGGTCTATATTACACAAGATTTGAATACAACCTAAACTGTTACTAAGCATCCTCTGAAGGCCTTAATGACTCTAATTCACGTCTTAGCTCCTCTACTTCTCGCTCAAGTTAACTATTTCTCTCTTTCAATGCCTCGTACTCTGCCCTTAGGGTTTCAGCGTCTATATCAGTAGGTGATCCTAAATAACGCTTTATAAAACTGAATAAAATTTACTCTATGGCATTTGAAGGTTTTTCAGGCTCTTCATACAAACCAACTAAAACTCTAGTAAGTTAATCTATTACACCTGATTTCTCTAGATATTTTCTGTACTCTTCTTTCTTAGAATCACTTGTTTGGAAACTCATTTTTAATTATTAAATGGAAAGTTTAGCTATTGTAATTATTTTAAGTAATATAGTAAATTGATATAGGCAGATAAGCTTTCTAATTGATTTTGAAAATAAAGCAGATTTTAATAGTTTTGTGATTGGTATTAAAAAATATAGTAATAAGTATTATATCAAAAAGGCATATTAAGTCAATATTAATAATGAAACTAGAGTAAAGCTTCTATTATTGATTACAAGATATTCTAGTCTTCCAAGAGAATTTCTAGGCTTGACTTTAAAAGTAACGTTTAAGGTTAACTATATAACATAATTTAAAAATGACAAAAGTATTCTATAAGGAGATAGTCAATAGCATATAATTAAGGTAATGCTTATATTTCTTAATTTCATACAAAAATTTTCTATTTCAAAAGATTAATTAGTTTTTATGCAGAGTTATTACTTATTAAAAAACATAAGTATGAACTAAATCCAAATAAACAATATAATGCCCTTACATTGCCAACATTGAATATCACAAAATATGAAATAACTTTGATAGCCAATCTTAAAATACAATCTTAATACTAAACAATACTATAATTTCAATCATAAATATGGACTTTCCTATTTTACTAACATATTAATAACTTACTTTTTTATTTAAAATACATAATTAGTCAAGACATACAATAGTTTGTAATTATATACTAATTACTTACTTTATATATAATTCTATAATGAAAATGTTTTTAATATTTGCTTTAGCTAATGAAATAAGTTAAGATTGATGCCCTTTAGGATGCTCGAACAATGGGGCATGCATAGAGCTATTTGAAAATGATGCGATGCGTAATAACACTTTAATACCTTACTATTTATGCGAATGCCGGCATAATTATATAGGAAGAGGATGCTAGGAATGCTAATAGAATCATTTTGGTAAACAATGTGTGCCATGCTTTAAACAAGGAGATAGAGTATGTGGAGGTCACGGCCTTTGCAACGATGGCATCAACGGTAACGGAGAGTGCGTATGTATTTAAAACTACACAAAATAAAGTAATTGCACAGAGGAATATACTTACAAATAAAACTGATCAGCAGTAACACTGGGAATAGCGTTGATAATGGGTGCAGCTATTCTATGTATTTTCATGATTTACTTAGTTTTCAGATTTCCATCACTTCATTTCCTTCCAGATAGCATTGCCTCAATTTTGCTTGGAATGATTGTGGGCTTTATTTACGTGTCAATAGACCCCAATGGAACTCTAACAGATGCAGTTTTCTTTGACCCTTAATCCTTCTTTTTACTACTATTACCCCCAATTATGTACGATGCAGGGTATTCCTCTAATAAGCTAGAATTCTTTTAAAATATAGGAACAATTATCATATTTGCTATTTTAGGGACAATGCTAGCTACAGGAGTCTTTGGTGTACTTTTATACGTGGTATCAGTCATCATATCATCTCCTTTGACTCTAAATGACTGTTTATTATTCGGAGCTTTGATATCAGCAGTGGACCCAGTGGCAACTTTAGCTATTTTCTAGGCGATAAATGTAGAATCAACCTTGTATATGATAGTTTTTGGTGAAAGTGTGATTAATGATGCAGTTGCTATAGCCCTTTTTAACGTTTTTGGCAACTATGCTAGATACGGCCATGATTTAGACATTTTCCCAACTATACTGCTTTTCCTTTACACCTTTTTTGGCTCTGTGATCGTAGGTGTAACTCTAGGATTAATAATAGCTTTACTTTTTAAGGTGATCAACTTATCCAAATATCCCACTTTAGAAACAGCCATGTTCTTCCTGTGCATGTACCTTCCATTTGTGCTGTGTGAGGCAGCAGGTATGTCGGGTATTCTGGGAGTTTTGTTTAATGGAATGGTATCAGCTCACTATACTCATTACTCGCTATCAGAGGAAGGTAAAATAACAACTCATTAGACATTTAGAACGTTGTCCTTCCTAGCTGAAAATATTTGCTTTGTGTATCTTGGACTCTCACTTTTACTATTAAGACAGAATTTTATATGGCCTTTAGTAGGATTTAGCTTTTTGATCATTTTATTCAGTAGAGCCTTAACTGTTTTTCCTTTATCAGCTTTGTGCAACTTTTTTAGGTAAAAGCCGATTCCTTATAAGTATTAAATAGTTATTTGGTTCTCAGGACTAAGAGGGGCTGTTGCCATTGCCTTAGCTTTAAGTGTACCGTCACCTAGATAAGATTTGATTGTTTCAACGACCCTTGTTGTAGTAATTGCATCTGTCATACTGTTAGGTGGAAGCACTAAATTGTTGATAAAGTGTCTAGGAATCGGAGGCCAAGAAGATGTTGTATTGACGAGGCATGGGGATAGCATTCATAGAGTTTATGGTGAGGAGAGAGAATCTGTGTAGAATCTGCCTAAATCAGTAGAAGATAGATTAATCGAGTTTGATAAGGAGTATTTACAGCCCTTTTTTAGGAGAGAAATTAGACACGAGAGTTTGTCGAGTTAGTAATTGGGTTGAAATTAGGAGTTTAATTATATTAGATGTAATAGGTTGAATATAAATGTCTAGTAGGCAGTGTAAGATAAAATCCTTATTAAAACAAATATTTTTGATAACTTTACAAAATACTTTTTAATGGTATTACCTAGTGGCTATAATTAAGCAGGATATGCTTACTAGTATATCCTTTTTTAAATTTTCTGAATATTTTCCGACTGCTGTGTTAGCGCTTGCTTAGTAAGTTAATTGGCTTTTTCATGTAAAATTAAGGCTTTTATTCTGAATTTTAAGTGTTAAAGCAAGGAGTTGGGGATCTGTCATCGTCAGATTTTGTCGTTTAAATTACATTTATTCCCCTCTTTCTCTTATTTACTTATGGAAATTTTAGTTTTGGAAGTTTTGCGTTTCTAGATGTCATACTTCTCTTTGATTTAAACGAAATTTATTTTATACCTTCATTAATAAAAAAGCTTGCATGCTGCAATGAGAAAGAAGGAGCTCTTAAATGATGGTTAAATTTAGGTTTGAAGTGCAGCTATCTTAATACTCTCGGCTAGGTTCTGCTTCTAAAATCCATTTTATGTTATCGTTACTATATATAATTAGGGATTTATTATTTGTGGAAGGAATAATAGTGTTTTGGGATGGAAAGTTACTATAAGAGTAATAGTTTAATATAAAATCGATAACACTTATTAATTAAGCTGGAGCACTTACTAGTTATGCATTAATTGTTTTATCATCCTAGTACCCCTGTCTGGCCACATAAATTAGCATAATCATTTCAATACAACTTCTAATACATAAAATAATCCTATTCCATTACAACATAAACAACATTATGCTTTCTTAACGATTTTCTTCTTATCTAATATAAAAATTTAAATAACAATGGATAGATTCAGAATTAGAAGCAAAGAGTAATAAAAGGATTTTCAGCATAACTCTCGTCTTACTAATAGGCTAAGAGGTACAACATTAAAACGAATACTAAAGAAAATCGAAGACACAATGGATTTAAGCTAAATAGATGATGATATTCTAATTAATGCATTCAAGGAAAGTCTACAGGTTCTTAAGAGTAAAGAATCATCCCAGTCTCCTTAAAGGGAAGATCTATCTAAAGTTAGATAATAATCAACGAGATAGTATAAATCTTCTAATGTAAGCTTTGAATTTAACCCAAATTTCAAATAAAGTGAAATTTTGTAAAAACTGTGATAGACAAAGCAAACCAATAAATAAAGTTACTAGGCTTAAAAGCAGTAGATTTTAGAAAAAGAAGCGTAATTGAAATAAAGGTAAAATTAGACTTTTATAGATAAAAAGATGCTTGAAGAGCAAAGGAATATATGAGAAAAGACCTTTTAAAACAAATTCGCTGAGTTCTAAAATTCGAGTAAATATTTTAAATAAAGAATGCATGAATTATTTAGAGAAAAGTAGAATTTAAGTTTTGCTATAGAGGAAATTGAATAGTTGAAATAGTCCTAAACTCAATAATATAGTATAAATGAAAGAACTTAAATGTAATATGAAGATTTACTGTCAAATGCATCTAGAATTGAAGAGTACTAAGGTATTTTAAACTAATAAGAAAAGTAATTAGAGTAAGTAGATTTATTTTTCCAATAAGAAAGGGAGCAGTTAGAAAAGCAAGCTTTGTTTTATTAAGAATTAGATAGTCAATTGTAGAAACAAAAAGATAATATCAGTAATTAGCGATAGCAATGTATAATACTAGAGAAAAAGATAGTACAAAAACAGCATAAACTAAAGCAATAAAATAACTAGATCAATGACTACGAAGGTTAAATTCAAATATAAGAACACCAACTCTCAATACACAAATCTACACTTAACGAGCGTCTAATGACTCTTGAAAAATTTGAGAGTGCATTGAATAACAAAAAGAGAACATTAGAAGATATACAGAACTAAGACTATACTCAAAGATCCCGCTTTATAGAGATAAACAACGGCAACAACATATCTTTTCAATTTGATAATTTTTAATACATTTTCATCCCCACCAACTTGGTCTACTTGGATGTGCAAGCCTAGGTCTATCAGCAACTCTTAATTAAATCGGATCTCTTCTATGCAGTGATGGAGAATTCATAGGCTTCACATACTCATATGAAACTTGACGTCTAATTGGTTACTTGTAGCTTGGTTTTGCTAATTAAGGACTTTGAATTGGTTTATTATAGCTTGGTTTTGCTAATTAAGGACTTGGAATTGGTTTTCTTGCATAGATTTGCTATCTATTTTAAATTTCCTGTAAAACACGCGGAGGATTTGCTCTAGGAATATCTGGAAGATTCAGCTTATATCTTTAATTATTTACCGGAGATTCCATTATAGGCTGCAGTTCTTTCCCCCGTGAATTAGACCTATTAAGCTGTGGGGCTTACATTTAGCTCAAAGAATTCCTAGGATGAGCACTCAAGTGTCTTGTTTTTCTTTCATAATTAGGGGCGGGTAGTTATCTACTCAATCCTCTTAAATTAGGCGACAACTTAATAGTTCCTAGTAATGATCCCTTACTCTACTAATTACTTCCATTGAGTCTAGCAAAGCACGGCATGGCTAGTAAAGTTTCACAATTGGGTCTCATCCTCGGATTAACCTACAGCATTCCTCTGATAAGTCCAGTAAACTCAGCCGAGTACATCCGAGGCAGTGCCGG
>CAKKTI010000081.1:0-53060 GCA_920105805.1 Condylostoma magnum
ACACCCTTACACCCTTACACCCTTACACCCTTACACCCTTACACCCTTACACCCTTACACCCTTACACCCTTACACCCTTACACCCTTACACCCTTATTATTTTGGTTTTAAAGAAAATACATAAATAATAGATAAAAGTTTGAATATAATTTAGAACAGTAATAATCATCTAAACTTGAAACTTCTATATAAGAAAAATTATATACTAACTAAAACTTTATTCTAATGATATCCTATATAAAGCACTTCTTTATTTACTATTCTTTTAATAGTGATCTATATCAATATAATCATTCGCTCTTTCCTACTTTAAATCTGCTTAAATGTTATATTTCGATCCCATTTAATAAAATTTATTTAAACTTAAAGACAATATTTTAATCTAAATTAAGCTGTTTATTATACTTTGTATTCATCTTTTAAATAGAATTAAGTATTAGACACTATGATTTTAATTATTATAATAATGCTTTTCAATTTCCTTCATACTCAAGCTATAATTCTAATTATTTTATCCTTATTCAGAATATAAAACAACAACACCCACAAAAATAGTGAATTTGATGAGATACATTTTATAAGATGTAAAATTAAGATACTTGTAATCAGCCAGAAAGAAAAGCTTTTATGAATCGCATCTAAATTGGAAAATAAAACACATGATAAAAGTTTAATTATTATTAGCCTAACTAAGCATACCAACAAACAAAATTATCGAAGCCACACTCCTTAAAATCGCATACTTGGTCACATTAGTCATTAGATAATAGTTCCTCAGTACAACCTGGAGCACACTCACCTTCAAGATATTTTTCACAATCTCCTTCATCATGTCCGCATTCATCTACTAAGCAAGCAAAATCACAAATCTCGTCTCCAATCCAAGCATACTTACAATCTGGAACACAGTCTTCTGATTCATCATAATCACAGTCTCCTCCATCCTGTTAGCAATCATCTACTAAGCAAGCATCATCACAAATACTATCTCCAATCCAAACATAAGGACAACCTGGAGCACAGTCTTCTGGTGAAATTTCGTTTTATGCTAGACTATTGCAAGCTTGTAAAAGGAATAAAGCTATTGCTGAAATCATTATAGACTAATTTAGTTGCCCGGACTTTTAAGCTAAAAAAACCGCCAAAATATGAATTTCTGCAATTAATAAGTCTTATGTAAAATGATTTGACAGAATGATAGACAATACTAATAAGTGTACTTTGTGAAAGTTTGAGCTTGTTTTATGAAGTTCTAAAGGGAAAATTCCTTCAAAAATGCCTATGAAAAATAAACGAATATTTTTGACAAAATGGTACAATTATTAATTGTTTGTCAATACGTAAAATCATAAAGAAATACAATATTCTGAGATGTGCTAGAAGATTACTTCAATTTATTTATTAAACTACCACTACTCCATTTAATAAAGTTATAAAACAGTAACCAACTTTTTTTTATTAATTACTACTTTTAATCTATGTTTGAAGTATATACATTTCCTATGCAAATCTGCACTCCTATTGATGTAAGTCTAGTCTTATATCTAGTGTATTTTTCGCAATACTGTGAAAGACTTGTTAATCTGACTGAATTTAAAATAAGAAGGGTTATTATGTGCAATAAATATTAACTATACTACTTATTTGAGTATTTCAACATCCATTTTAGTTTACTTATCTCTTTAAGCCATTTTTAGATAAATTTTAACTTAGAATGTTTAAAAAGACTTTAACTATTCTTAGACATATTCAGCTAAACACATTGAAAGAATTATAACTCGGAAGCATCTTAAGTTCTATATAATAGCTATTTTAATTCTTAATAAAGAGTAATTACTGCCAACTATAATTATATCTGACAGTATTCGGTACTTATTCCATACAATATTGAAATATAGTGCTAGTAAAGCATTAATATATTACTACTTAATCTCAGGGCTTGTATATTTAATAATAACAAAAACAGTACAGGCTCTTACCATAAATAAACTTATTTTATATTATAACTTCTAAAATGTCTAACTGAAAAGAGGATAGCCAGATTTAGGACTTATTACTAGATTTATTCAAATACACTTTTGTATCAAATTGCTAAATTGACAATGATTCAATCACTAATGAAGAGTTATCTACAATATCCTAATTAGATGCATAAGAATTAATTTAAAATTTAAAAGAAATAATAGTAGATCTACTTAACCAGAAAAGAGAGTGGAAAAATTAAGATAAAGCCTTAAGTACAAATTAATAATTCAAGTAAATGCTTAGTAAACTAGAAGAAGAGGTATAGTAGCATGTTAGTGCTTAGAGTTAATTAAGTTAACTTTTGGAAACGTAAAATCAAAAGATAAATAAACTCAAATAAACTAAAAACAACTAAAAGTTACTAATTCAAGGTTAAAATTAGAGGATATCAAGTTTATAGTAATAAATACTCTCAACTTTACAATGCAATAAAGAAAATTGTAAAACTAACTAAAATTTGAAAAGTGGTAGATAAAAGGCAAAAAAGCCAAGAAATTTAAGCACAGATTGTAATAATGTTTAATTAAATTATTATATAAAAAATCATTGTAAGGCAAGATCCTTGATTATCAGATACTAAACTAACAAAATTTCTAGTGGTCACTAGGGTGCATCAATTTCTTAGAAGTTATTAAGGAAAGCTATATCGAAATATCCGAAAAAGACGGTGTGTAAATAGAATAATGATCAACTCAAAGCCAGTTTTAGATCAAACAATTAGAGTTTATTAACTAATTCTTCCTAATTCTAATTTAACTTAAATAATTTTACATTTATTAAATACCTGAGCTGAAGTAATTGGACTAACTAATTAAACTTTTAATATGATTACTACTTATTACTCATCTAGATTATGTATAAACTGCGATACTTGCGTAACTAGAGTGTGATCATGCCCTGGACACCCTTCAGGATAGTGTAGCTTGAGTTCATTAATAACCAGCAGATACTTCCTTTGTAAATTATCCAACAACTGCTTATGTATTTCATGAATCACTTTCTCTCTTTCAAATATTTCAAAATTGATCCCTCTATACAAATTACTAACAGTATCGTGGGCCTATGTCAGTTAACTAGCAATTTTCTCTGCCTTTTGCCTAGCCAATGGCAATGCTTCTTCCCACTTATAACTAGTATCACTTGGACTTCCAGTCAACTTCTGTACGATTTTAGAAGCTCTAAATCCGTCTATTTTCTTCAGAAATTTTTTCATAGTAATTGTTAGTATTCTTGAAATGATTTTTATATTAGCTAAATTGGACACAGCTTAGATTTCATATTGATTAAGCCCGCCTTGCTTCAATTCCTCTTCCATTACCTACACAGCACCGGCTTAGTATACATTATACTTCCTTGTGTTAATTTCTCTAGGTTTTTCCATATTCCCCTACACCACCATTTACAGCTCTACATTGTCTTCTTTGAATTTAAATTCGATTTCCTTTATAGAAGACAAAGCTGCGTTTTTAGATGGAGCTTCCCTTGCCATAACGCCACTAGCACTAGATGCTAATCCTTCCATATATAATTTTAGTAAATTTAAACATGTTTTAATAATTTTAGTGTGTAAGAGGGTTTTTGACTGTTAATATAAGTGTATGTACTTAAGAGGAATATAGAATATATCTAGTATGGATTCTATATACAATAAAATTATTAAATTATACCACTTTATTAAAGTACATTGTCTAGTTGCTTCATAATTCTTTCTATACCTTCTTGTTAGCCTTGTCTAGCCTGTAAAGAACTTCTATTTAGTTGTGAGATATGAAGACTTCCACTGTTACTATGAAGAAATTCTTGAATACCACTTTACAATCCTACTAGTTTCTAGTAATCATTGTTTATTTAATGACAGTGGCTTTACATGAAATTTTAAAGAATACGCAATGTTTCAACCATCTGACTACTATTATATTCATGATTTCTTACTCCTATTTTGTAAGTAATATGTTCTAATTTATTAACAAAGTTTTCTATATGTAATTTCCATATTTCTAAGTCTTAGGCTAGCTCTGATACATATTACAATATTCCTTAGAGATTAACTGATTCAGGATTCTCTGAAATTAATTATACTATTTCCAACGATATTTACTATAATTGTTTATTATTTGCTTATATAACTTAATTCAAAGTGATTTATAATTATTATTTTTATGACAATGAAGTTGATTGGGAAATTTAGTTTTCTAATATTCTTTTGTAAACATTTTTTTCCCTGTTAATTCCATTTTACAGCTATTATTCCTTATCTTCTATATTCCTACTGAGTTCTTTTAACCAATTATGCAAAGTTGGATTTTTTAAGGATAGTTAGGCTACTAGCTAATTCATTTTTTCAGAATAGTAAGTCTTAATTTGATCCCTTTATCCTATACTGGATATTTTTTCATCTAAGAACCTTAAAATAAGTTCAAATTCTTTAACTCTTTTTTAGAAACTTCTCTTATCACTTTCTTTTTTCCGTTATAATCTTTAAAACTCAGACTCTCTTTCAGTTTGCACAGATTATCTAATAGTGTCTGGAAAGAACTTCTCATTTTAGCATTCTTTCTCTAAATGAGCAATAATTTGATTTTTATGCTGAATTAGTTGTTCTAATTAGTATATTTGTGTTTGAGTGACTTTACCATCCTACATTTGATATAATCTTTGCTCATATTCTTTATTAGTACTTTTTAATTACCAGTTTTCTTGTTCTAATTGTTAAATAGTCTACCTCATTGCTTCAGCATCTTTTTCATTATGTGTACCACTACGAAGTCTTAGCTCATACTGTAATTCTTAGCGTAGTTATTAAATAGTTTTATCCTTGTGGTCTATAATCGTTTACAAATCATTTAGATTCCTGGTTTTCTATTAGTCAATGTTTTGGTATTTACCTTAAGTATTATCCATTTAGATATAAGCATCGTTCAAAAGGCCTTATACTCTATGCAACTCCTTTTCTAGCCTCTCAACTTCAGATTATCTTTGCACTAATTTTTACTCTAGATCTGATATATCTTAATAGAACTCTAGTTTTGATTGCTCTGTAACTTAATATTCCTTTTATAGCTGTTATTTAAGAGTAATGCATTAGTTCTCGTATTACTTAGCCTAATCGAGTTATGTACTAAGTTCTTTTAGTTCTGCAGTATGTATATCTGCTTCTTTTTATAAATTTGTTTATAAGGACTATACACTTTATTTATGTTCTAGAGATTTATTGATCACTTACTCTAGTTAAACTTACAACTAATCGATTTCTTATTAGAGCCTTGAGTTTTCTCGTTACTAGGCATTTAATTCATCTTATGAATAGTTGAAATCTTACTTTAGTAGTTAAAATTATTATCAATCTTTCTGCAAGTTTACAATTTTATCTAGAATGTTTTTACAGTAATCTGATATTTGCTCATAATCTTCATATTCATTTGGCGTTCTTACACATTATTCCTTTAACTGCTGATTAATATGATATAAATCATTTCTATTTCTAACTAATTCGTCGTTTTACAGTTATAAATCATGCTCTAAATCCTAATTACTTCGATTTATTTTCAGTACTTCTTCATTTAATTGTTCAATTTCTCCTTTATACTCTCTTTTCTTATTACGTTGTTTTGTTATTTCCTCATGACATTCTGAAAGTAATTTATCAATTAAACTCTGACTAAACGGGAGAATCTAATCTTATAATAAAGAATCTCTGTCTTGTATTTATTATTTTAAGAATTAAATAGTGCTTTCTAAATCTTATTGCATTATTTCAAAATTCTCCTTTTATGTAATTAGTTATACATCCTTACCGTTGATAAACTTTCTTATATCTTAATTTGTTCTTATTAGCTATTAATTTTTTTCCATTATTCCAAAAAGTCTTTACTCTAATTCTTCATTTCTCATAATTCATCGTTCAATTTCAGGTTTCAAACAAGCTTATTATTATTCTATTCTGCTTAAATTATTTTTGATTACCTATGCCTCTTAGTTTACTGTATTAATTATTTACTTTTTCAGCATAGCTTCTCTTTCTAAAGCTAAATTGAGCTGTTCTTACAAATTGTACATTGATTCAGGACTTAAAACTGTATTAGACAAGGCAGCTAATCCTGAGTTTACCATATCATACTCAGTTTAAGGTTTATTTTCCTTGTTACTTTCATTGTTTTTTCGTTATTATTGTAAATTTACATACTTTTATGCTTTTGATGGTCTTTGCTTGTTGAAGTTTTTCATTTGTCTAATCAAATTTTCCGATTATCTTTTAAAGAACTCAGATTCTTCATCTTTTTCTTAAAGCTAGATTTTCATTTATTCCTCCAAATCCTGAACTTGATTTTCTTTCTATTCAATTAAATAGCTTAGTTCTTGATTATTTTATTCACTCTATTACAACAACTAATCTCTTTCTTCATTGTATTCCTCAATCTGTTATAGCTTATCTTCTAAATCATATACAATAGACTCTAATTCTCCCTTTTCTTCCAATAATCCTCCAATTCTATTAGATAGTTCTTCATATTAATCTTGCTTCTATGCTTAAAGCACCTAGTACTTTTGTTTAAGCTAAGATATTTGATTCCTTAGTCTTTCTTCCGTTTTACTGTATACCTTCAGTTCTTATTATTATACTTATAGCCCATTACACGATTACTCTAAAGATCTGTTATCCTTTTTCAAGTTTTCTATTTATTCATGCGCCTGTGCTAAATCCCTTACTAACTTTTCACATTCTGCATTAAGTTTCTTAATCAAAAACTAAGCTTTTTACAGAGTATTTTCCTTCATTTCAGCTTCTTAATCATACTCCTCTAATGTAATATCCATTTTCTATAACTGATCCTCAGCAATTTCTAATCTTCTAATAAGATCGCTATTAGCCACTTCTAAATTTGCATTAATTTGCCTTAGATTACTAATTTCTTTAATATCTGAGTCTTTATTTCTACCCCCTTTATTAACTTAGCCTTCCAACTCGCTATACTTTCTTTATAAATCATCATGATTCTAGCAGATTTCATTAATCTCTGCTACTAACTTCTTGTTTTTATCCCTGTAATCATCAATAACACTGATATAGTTATCACAATTAGAGCAATAATCATCCTTCCCAGTCATTAACTCCTCACATTTTTCCTACAAAACGTAGTATTAGTCACTAATGCCCTAAATCCTTTTAGTCAACTGCTCATTTTTAATTCTTTCTTACTCATACCTTTCTTTAAAGTCTTCATCTCCTATCAACCTATCATCGTCATGTTAGATCTTATCAACATAATCTTTATAATACCCTATAATAGCCTGCTCAGCATCGATTAGATTAGTTATTCTTGATGTTAATTATCTTAAAAGTTAACTACAGTATTCATACTCACTAGCTGTTTGAGGAATGTCGCCTATTAGCATGAATCTCGGAGTAAAACTTACGTTGCATTGAGTTAAAGTTATCGCCTGGTTAAGCTGGGCTTCTTATAAGGAGGTATGCTCCTACAGCATGTTGTCTAAGGCCTGGATGTGGTTGCTTATTGTATTCAACTAGTATTGTTAGGTTAGTCTCTAGCCCAGGTTGTTGAATTATTGCCCGGCTATTGTAGTTAAAAGAGACTCGATGTTTTGGGAAAAACTCATTTTTAAAATTTGAAATTTTACTAATTTACACCTTTATGCAAGTTCTTGTATATTTTTTTCAAGTTTATGTATGTTTATTTGATTCAAGAAGAAGCTTTGTCTGATTTGGGGTTATTGGAAGCATTTTCTTTGTTTTGAGGGTTTTGATAGCTGTCTATGTATATTTCGTTATTTGTAAGGCTTTCTATTAATTAAATGTTCTCTTGCATTGAATTTATCTTGCTTTAATAGTTTTCTATTCGTTTTAGCTTCTTTTATCAGTTTTTAGTATATTTATTCTCTTAGTTTAACCCTTCAACTTAAAAGTTTATCTAAAATGATATTTTTTCTATTTGTTATAATATTCTTCATAATCTTTGATGATCTTTCTGTAAGTTTTCGTATGATTTTATTCATGTTTTCTCTTCTTTGGTATAATTTGACTGAAACTGTTATACTAGTTATAACAATCGTTAATTTTCATCTTCCAGTTCTTAGAATCTTAAATTATCATGGGGAGTTAAGCTAGATCGTTGACTTATACTCTATGATTCTATTTTCGCACAGTATAAATCGTCTTTTAATTATTTTATTTATTGCTTTAATGTTAAAATTTCATTTTTATGCTTGTCTTTTAGTTATTTCTCGTCTTGCTATTTTTAGTTTCTTAAGTTTTCAATGTCATATGTTAGTTGATCTAATGCAGTGTCTTATTAATGCTAAATTTAAAGTTTTGTTTCTAAGCTATGACAATGATCTTTTAATTTATAGTAACCTTATCTATTTTCATTCAATGCTTGGTTTAGCTAAGAGATTTCGTCATTTAGTGCTTTTATTTGAGTTTACTTTCTTAAAAACTTCTTTTTATAGTTTTGATAGTCCTTATATTTCTCTTTTTATGAGATTTCATTGTCAAGCTGGTCATTTAGTTATTCGATTTGCATTTTTAATGAATGATTATGCTATTATAGATTAATTGTTTGTTCTTATAGTAGAGACTTTTCGTTAACTAGCTGATTTAATTATTAAATAACTTCACTTTCCTATATTTCATTCTTATTCAACAAATCTTTAAGGTTATAATAGTTATTTAAATCATTGATTTTATCCTTTTAAACTCTGCAAAGATTAGCTATTTCACTGTAATCATACTCTAATTGTCTATTTTTATCTTTTAATAAATATAATTCTTTCATTAGAGTAGTTTGATTTGTATTTTTTCTTATAGCTGTATTGAAATTTGCTTAATTCTGCTACTATGGAGTTTAAAGCTAAACTAGATCTTATTATTTAGCAAAATATTAATTAACATCGTGTATAATTTTACCAATAGCATGCAAATATTCCTGGGTAAATATACTGGGCTCTAGCATCCCATCTAGAAACATAATTTATTCTCCACATTAACACTGTCCATTTTGGCTTAGTAGATAAATAATAAAACATATTTCCAAAATCCGCCATTTTGTATCTTATAGATCCCACTTTTATCTTATTTTACTCAAAGTATCCTTTAAATCAATCTGAATTATACTGAAATAGCTATCAATTGCCTCAATAAGCCCATTAATATTCTCAAAATCTTAGCTAAAATAAAAGCTGTTTATACTTTTCAGTAATGACGATATATTATAAATATTAAAAATATCTGTCTAACTGTTCTAGCTTTATTATCCTATCACCGATACTCATTCTCTAATAAAAGTTTCTCTTTTTCTGCAAAACTTTTATAAGGATTTAGACATTTATATTTTAAGTATTTAAGCTAGTTACTCTATTTATGTCTATTTTATTAACGTGAAGCTGCTAGCTTTGAAAAATCTACATTATTAAATTTTGGAATCATACAAAGTGGAGAATTTGTTAAACTTCCTATACTTCTATTATGCTAGTTTCTATTTACTGGTATTTACTATTTTCCTTTTGTGTATTAGTCTAGATCTACTGTAATCTACTAATGAGTGTTTTTATTATCAATTATATCTTCGTCTTATTCAATTTATGATGGAGCTGGATTTAAGTACTTTTTTTTAATTTGAACCTTTGGTTTTCTTATTTTAAAATTTATTGAGCTATTAGATCTTACCTATTGTTTTAACCTGTAGCAGGGCTATGTCTAACTCATTTTAATGGCATTAGGATATAAGTCTTCAATTTAAAATCGTTTAGTTGGGGTTTTTCTGTAGCATGGAAGAGGAAGTTGATGGTACCTAAACATCATTCTTCTTCTTAAGCTTCTAAGCCTTGACTCTTATATACTATGCATACTTCCTTTACTAGTTCTTTACATTATAACTTCCCTATTTATAGTAAAATGATATATATTTAATTTAACATAAACAACTATTAATTATCAAGGGCACTTAAGATCTACAATATTTGGTCCATACTCTAAAAACTCTGATTTGTCAATATAATAATCTTTAAACTAGTCCAAGGAAGTAAGTATTGATGCTCCAAGTCAAGAGGAGCATCTTCTGTCCACAAATGAGTTTCTATATGTCAAAACCATTACATCCTTAGAATGATCAATAGATTTTTGTACATCTAATAAAAGACGTTCAGGCACTCCTTTAAAAAGTGTATTGCCTCCATGGAGGATAATATTAGTCATTAACTCATTCTATAACTCAGGCTCTAAATTCTGAATCGGATTTGTGGCTAAGGAGGCGAGCCCGGGAAAATTTTACTACTATTTAAACAGTTACTCAGGATACTCATGGATTTCAGAGGTCAAAACAAGTGTTTTGTGATCAGGTAATAAATATTACTGTGATTAGTTAGATTCCTAATGAGAATCTTAATTAAGCTGAATCTCAAATCTAGTTTCCTTTATTTTTTATGCTGTGTCGTATAATTTTGTATAGCTTAGCCCTACTTACTGAGATAAAATCTTGTCTTATAGGAATAACAAAGTGATTGTTTCCCCTCCAAATTAGTACTTTTAAGCCAGATCGTCTCTTTAGTGGCAATTTATTATAGGAGATACGCTAGTAAAATGCCCTCCTGATTTTATTACTAATGACGTCGTTCTAGCATAAGCAGTCTGAGCACAAACTGCCGGATTTCCTATGTAAAGCTTTGGAACCTGCATTTTCTCGAATGCATGAGTAACCATACTGTATTTGTCGTTTTTAGTAGAGAAAATAGGCTCAATAAGACACAAAGGAATTTAACTAGGCCTGTGACCACTCTTATGATAACACATTGCTATTAATTAATTAAACACTTCTCAGTCAATAGAGTAATCTGGTTATAGTAAAAGCTTAGAATTATCTGTCTCATTGTCAAAGGAATACATAGCGTTTAAGTCTGGTATTATCTAATTATAAGTTACTGAGTTTTCTATATGTTAAGGTGTGTCTACACCTCCTATTCCTCCTCGGGTTATTGTTCCACCGATGTCTATTATAAACGCTGTATCCTCCATTTTTAGTATAATAAAACTTATAATAAGCTTTTATAAATACATTTTAGCTTAATATAGTTATTGATAAATTAAAAATGAGGAAAAATTCTTAATCAGTGAGATGTTTTTCTAGTATTAAGCAAAGACAGAGAAAGAAAGTTCCTATATTAACGAAATTTTAGCCTATTCAATCATTTGTTTAATCATCATCTAGAAGAAGTATTTCCAACAGAAGAAAATCATCAAATTAGAATCCTGTTTTTTAGAGTAGCTCTACTAAATCACTTAATAAGAAATCAAGGACCTAAGGGAGGATTGATTTAAAAGTTAAGCATAAAAGCATTTATCTCCTAAAATAAGCATTAAATAGAAAGCCTAGCTCTATATAGGACTTATTAACTAAAACTTACACTTCTAAGCAGTTTAAAACTAAAAAGTCCCTCAGTAAGTCTAGAAAGTAGTATAAAAGACGGCCTAAAAGTAGAATATAAGTAGAAAGCATTTCTCCCTTTAATAGTTAATAAAACTATCAAACACATATGATTCAAACTTATCAAGCCTTAAAATTAGTTCAAACATTTCCTCCAATTGATTCTGAGATTCTTTAATAAAAACAGATATTTCTGCCTTATCCTAAAAACTTTTATTAGAAGAAATCAGTGATTTTTGATTTAGATGAAACTTTAGTACATTGTGTTGACAATTTTGAGGAAGAGGGATGTCATACAGTCTTAGATGTTCTTTTTGAAACGGGAGAATGAGTAAAGGCAGGCATACGCATCCGTCCTTATGCTAAGGAGTTATTAACTTATGCGTCAAAATACTTTGAAGTTATCGTTTTTACAGCTTCTTTTTAATGTTATGCAGATGCTGTATTAGATTTTATTGACCCTGCTTAGTAGTTAATACACCACAGGCTATATAGACAAAACTGTATAGAGGTTAATGGAGTGTTTATAAAAGATTTAAGGATCTTTTAGGGAAGGTAGATTCAAAATATTGTAATAGTAGATAACTCTGCTTATAGTTTTGCTTACTAATTAAGTAATGGGATTCCAATAATTTCGTGAACTTCTGATCCCTTCGACATGGAATTGCATAATTTGATTGGTTATTTAGATAAATTGAGGTACTGCGATGATATTAGAGCAGAAAATGAAGCATAGTTTAATCTCCATGGTTATATATAAGAATTCGAAGAAAAGTATATCTAGAAGTAAGAGGACTCTCCTATATTAATTTTAAATATATAATTTGTGTTGACTATATTGATACTATATTCAATATTTGTTATATACTAGTAACTTTTAAACCAATAGTCTATATATAGTGCTAGATACATACTTAAAACAAATTGCTCAAAATGGTGAATTAAACTCTGATAATAAGTAAAGGAAACCTATTTAATTATTATACTACTAAGATATATTAAATGATTTAAATTTCATCAAAACTTCTCTTGTATATAAACAAAACTTTCCGCCACAACCTCCCGCGCATTTCTATCCTTAAATACAATTTTCACACCAATGGAATTAGCTTAGCTGAGTTACTAACCATTTGTGTCTTTACAGATCTTAATTAAGCCCATTATACCGTTTCTAGCAGTCTTAGTTACACCTTTTACTTGAGTTTACTATATCTATCACATCATTTCCAAGAGACTTTATTATTTCCTTTCTGGACGACGTCAATCTTTCCTTTATTATTTTTACTTGATGATCTGAATCTGACACTATCCATTAGGTGTAAAATCTCAGCAAATTGCAAATTACTAAAACTCCGATTCCTATTGCAAGGTATAACTTCTCGTGGAACAGAATCCATAGATGATCGTGATATGCCAGAATGATAAAAGTTAGGGTATAAGTTGCTAGGATAAACCGGGATAAAATCTAAAGTCTAGAGTGATGCAGAGAGTAGGAAAGTTATCGCTCTATTAATTTAGTCTGCTTTGAGTTCAGCTGATCAAGCATTTCCTTAAAATCAGTTATTGATCTTTGCTTTGATGAAAATCGACCTATTATTATTCCTATTGCCAGAGCTACAGGTACTATAAGAAAGCATAGGTCGAATTCTATATTTTCTATCGAGGCACTGAAACTACTGCTGTCCATTTTGATATTTATTCTAGATACGTGGAATTATGGTGGTTTAATGGAAATTGTAAAGGAATGACAGTTAAATTAAAATTTACTCAATAAGTGATTGTTTTAAGCATTGAAAGAAGTAATGGAAAAATTCAGTGTTTAAAAGACTGTTTGTTTACTTTTAAGTAAATTGTTAAAATTGTTGAATCCAGACATTTATTATGTAAGCTTAACTACTTTTAATGACAGATGAAGAGTACAGGTAATTCAAAGGTAAAAAGACGTAGGCAATGGTATTTCTGTAAAAGCAAATAAATTTTGCTAGATAATAAAAGTAGATTACACACGAAAAGATTTTTAATACAGGTGAAAAGGCGGATTAACTAATAGAACAAGATAATTTACAGCATTGGTAAAAGTAATTAAAAATTTTGGGATTGAAAACTGATAAAAATAATAAAAATTTAATCCCTTTATAGAAAAACAGGCAGAAATTTGCAAGTAGAAATGAGTAATAGGCAACAATCAATAGATTAGCTACTCCTAGAGGCTTATTAACAACACGCATTGAGACTGAAGATTCTAGGGTGACTAATGAAAAGAATATATACAAATTAACGGAGTTCTAGTAAAAATCCCTATCTACTAGACCTAATACAGGATTTAAAACAGCTAGAACTGTAACAAGTCGAAAAAAAACAAGTAAAGCAATCTAACTCGATGGATAAAAGGGGAACTATGGAGACTTATTAAGTCTTATTAACAAACATTAAGTTTTAGACTCTATTGAGAGCAAATCTAAGTTAAATAATCTGGATTAAAGAATCTTTAAAATGATGTTTGATGAGCCTTCAGAAATTTATAGATTGCTTAAGGATCCGTAGTATAAAACCTCGAAATTACTGTAGAAAATCAGAAGTACTCCAGATGCATAATGAAGCAAAGATCATGAGATAAAATTTAAGAAATTGCTAAGTAAATCGAGTAGTTTTAATAATATTGCTAAAACACGTATATTCAACTCAGCCAACATAAAAACTGAAAAAGACAAGGAGGAGTAAGATAATATACAAAAATGGGTTAAAGATAAAAGATCTCCTTTAAAGAATGATCAAGAATATTAAAGTGAAAACTTTTTACTGGGTATAAAATCCGATTAAACTATGTCGAATATTGCCTAAAAAAGTGAAAAAATATCGAAATAATAATAGTACTGAGAAAAAATTAGACAGCTATAAAGTGAAACTGGGGAAAAATCAACCAATATGCATAAATTAGTAAGAACTAAAAAGTAGATGAATAATATTTGTAAATTTAGAGACGCTGTAAAAGGAGTTGAATTCTTATATAAGTGAGAAAGCTCAAATATACTATTTCATAAGGCTTAGAATATTTTAGCTGATTATTTTCTAACAGCGAATAAATTAGAAGTTAAGAGACTTAATAAAGCCAGGTACTCATACTTATCAGCTAAAATTGCTTTTCAGAGGGCAGAAAATGAGCTTATATAAAAAATGCTGTAACGAGCGGAAAAACGTAGATTAAAACTAAGAATTAAATAATAAGATTTATAAAGAGAAATAACAAAAGCAAGAGCAATTGTAAGACGTATATTTGGATATGGTTATAAGCTTAAATAACGAAGAAAATTACAAACAACTGAATATGGAATTGATCACCCGTTATTTAGACAAAATATGATTAGACTTGGATATTTACCAAAATTTTTAAGCATAAAGCCTTAATAAAATGCTAACTAGATAATAGTATCTCAAGAAATAGACTAATTTCCTGGATAAAGTTAAAAGAATATATCAAAAATGAATGATTTAGAGTAAAATTTAATAAAATTCAACTATAAAATATCTAAACACAAAGCAGCTGCAAAATTATAAGCAATGATACGAGGATTTATAGCAAGAAAGCATATTTAAAAACTAAGATACTATGTTATTTTAGTGTAAAGAAGTTTTAGAAGATTTATATCAAAAAAGAAGCTAATTATGATGATTATCAACGATTTAATATACAATAAAGCATAGCAGTGTAAACTTTTATTAGAGAGGGTAAGATTCTCAAGTCTATTTCGATACTATATTTACCTAGAGATGAATAGAAAAACTCAACTAGGAAAAATAATAAAATAAATAACTCCAGATACGATTATATATGGCAGAAAAATAGACTTTACTGCTTTTGTGCGTAAAAATTCAGTTAAGAAATAACCAACAGTACAAAGAAACAATGTTAGAATCAGAAGTATAATGAAAACGAATACAATAAAGCCAGTCTAAAGAAAAGTAACCATTACTTAAAAGTCAAATCTGTAAAGGAAAAGTAAGATAGAGCTTAATGATGCAGAAAAGGAAATTCAGTAAATGCAGATAGAATTATTATTTGCTCGAATGGAGATTTGAAAGTATTATCTAGTATTTACCCTTAACCTTTATATTCACAACCAAACATTAATCTAAATGTTTACAAAAGGCACAAGAATTAACTCAGTTTTATTCAAAGAACTTAAAGAAACAACACCTTAAATCATAAAACAATCCAAAATCCTTCCAATAAAAGTAAAATAAAGCTAAGTAAAGTTAATAGACAATATAATCTCATCATTACATAAGGATCTATTGAAAGCAAATAAAATAAAGGAAAAGACTCGGTAATTATGCTTAAGCATAGGCAAAACCTCTCAAAGTGGCTAAGTAAGTAAAAAGCTTTCCCTCAAGCCTTCCCCCACTTTCATAATACCAAAGATCTACCCCTAAGCAATTTCTAGCAAGCTAGTAGATGAGATTTTACTATGCAACGAGTTAAATAGTTAATAAAAAATGGTAAAAAAAATCGGTCCATACCACCTCAACGAGACAATCGGCCAAGGAAGCTTCGGAGTAGTATACAAGGGATATGACTACGACAGAAACCTCCAAGTAGCGGCCAAGGCTGTGCCAATATCACGTCTAAATGACAAACTTCTACAATAAATCGAAGCTGAGGTAAATTCTCTAAAACGTCTTAACTCAAAATACATCGTTAAGTTAATAGACGTGCTAAAAACCTCAAACAATGTCTACATAATCATGGAGTTTTGCGAGGGAGGGGATTTACAGCAATTCCTTGAAAGAAATGGAGCAGTGTCGGAAGTAGTCGGTAAGAAATGGATCAAGCAGATAATAGAGGCGTTTGTGGAACTGCATGATGCCAGGGTTTTGCATCGGGACTTGAAACTTGCGAACATTTTATTAACTGGAAATGATTAGGAAACTGCGGAAATTAGGCTAGCTGATTTTGGATTTGCGAAATTGTTGCAAGAGGAAGATTTAACCGGGACATAACTAGGAACTCCTTTATTCATGGCTCCTGAGATTTTTGAAGGGAAAACATATGATTATAAAGTAGATGTATGGAGCTTTGGAGTACTGGCGTATGAGATGTTGATAGGCAATCCTGCCTTCGTGTGCAGTACTTTAGTGTAGTTAAGAGAGTTGTAGTACCAGCCTATTCGTTTTCCATCTACTGTAAATTTGTCTGATAATGGAAAAGCGTTTTTGATGTGGATTTTAACTCCTGATTCCAGTGCTAGGCCTAGTTTTAGAGATCTGCTAGAAACCGAGTATTTAAGAGACAGTTTGCCTGTATAGGAGGAAGAGAAGGAAGATTTCGATGAAAGTGAGTATGTAATATTAAATAGTGAAGACAGTGATGAGGATTAATACTTAGTATTAGATTAAAAATATGAAACCATCGATCTTTTACCTTAAAAATTCAATGCATAGGATGATTGAGGAGAAAGCCCAGTAGATTCACAGGAAGAAGTTGAGGAGTATCAGATCTGATTTGAGGATGAACAACCCTAAATTAGTTGATATAAGGAAAAGGGTTTGCAGGAATAGACAGTATGAGCTACACTAGAGAATGTTTTCAAATGTAAGATAAGCAGAAGCTAGGAAAATGAGTAATAAAAGAATGGCTGGGAAGGTGAGGAGTGTGAGTAGCTTACGCAGTAAAGAAATTGTTTAACTTAAGGCCAAAAATAGTTTACTTGAAAAACAATTAAACTAGTAGAAAGCTTACTATGAAACTTAAATGCTTATGAATTTTACTAAGGGGAACTCTAAAAGCAGCTCTTTATCTGAAAGCACGCAGAAGATTAAGCCGGCTTAGCTCTAAATGCATAATGATAATAAAATTACTATCAATACTCCGGCTCATCTTGGGTTGAGATCGTAGACCTTGCTCAACTCTCCTCATTTAAAGCCTATACGAGATATCACTCAGAATCAAAGCATTGCTATTCCCACACCTGCTGTAGTTGATAAACAGGTTGAAAAGGAGTTTAAAGTACTGAATCGGTATAAAAGTGTATTGGCCTTTATGATGGATATCACCTAACAGTATGTTATTGAGACAGAGGTTAATAAGGAAAGGATAGAGAATATATAATATAGGAATTTAACCGGGGAGAGAAGAACTTTTGAGTTTAAGAGTAGTAATGATACTTACCTTGAAATAGTATAGGAAAATATTGAAATTGAGATTGTTGAAGAAATATAAGTAAAAATTAAGCCTATAGATTAACCTATTCAGACTAAAGTGTACATTGTAGCAAAAACAAACAATAAAATAGAAGATTGCATTGAAGTTATCATAAAAGTGAATAATAAAGCAAAGTAAGATGAGATGGTGTAATAACTGAAGAGATCTAAGGAATTAATTGTAATTGAGAATCAATAACTATAGTAATAGTTACTAGAAATGCCTGAAATTTTAAGCGCAAAGAAACAGTGGCCAATTACTTCCGAACTTCAGGATTTCTCTTAATCTTCTAAATGTGAATCGGATTAGACGGATATAATCAGACTTATGAGTGAAAACTACTTTTCACCTACTAAAGTTCACTAAATATAAATAAACCTAGAAAACCCTTAATCTTACACTGTAGACTTCTAAAACAATTCTGACACTTTTATGACCTTTGAAGTATTCACTAACTCCTAGAAGATTTAAACGATAACTAAATTCATATAAGTTGGCCCATACTGCTAAGAAGATATAACATTCTCTATAATGTAATTAGAGGAATAAGTGGAAAACTTAGGGTAGATAATAGTCGCAAGTGAAGAAAATATAGTTGAGGTTATCGAAATATTGGGAGAATATTAGAGTCCTGCAAAAGATTAAAGTAGTATTTCAATTAATTCAAGCAGCAATAGTCAAAATAGCATATCTATTCATTCGGATGATAGTCATGAGAATAAAGGCATCGATTTTTCATAATTTGAAGTAATAAAAGAGCACAGATTAAAAGTGAATTAGGGATAGCCTAAATTTTTAAAAGTACCTTATAAGTGTATAAGTGAGGGAAACTTAAATTTTGAAACTGACAACTCTGATATAATTGAAATCAGATAGGCAAGTCTGGAAACTAACATAGATCAGAAAATATCCATACCCATACAAATAAGACCCCTATATACACCGGGTAGTCACTACTCATCAATTTTTATATATAACTAAAATGTAAAATAAGCTTTAAAACTTGAAATAAATGTTTAAAGCCCTATGAATCCTCCTATAACCCTACATTTGTAGTTAGATTTATCTCAATATAATGAAATTCAATTACCTTATACTAATCCAACAGAAAATGAATTGTTGGTGGAAATCAAACCTGAAAGCAGCTCAATATAAGTTTAGGAGGAGCCAGTGTATACATTAAAATCATAGGAAGGAATCCATATTCCCCTATAAATCTCTCCATAGAGTGATACCTTAGATACCAGAATCTATGTTCTATCTAAAAACACTATAATACAAGAAATTATCCTAATCATTGAAAATAGTTAGTAATTATTAATAAAATATCTATCCGGAATAGTAAGATTACTTTTTTATATCAAACTGCACAAAATTTAGCATGCATCTTTTATATTTACAGTATACAAGTACTAAATTGTTTTAGATGAATATATATCACGAATTAGAAAAACAAAATGGAAGAAACTACTTAACCTCTTATATAAACCTAACCAAAAAGATCATGATTATTACGTCTATGTAGTATGTGCTTTAAAAAGAGCAGCAGCCCAGATGATACAATTCCTTTACCATAACAAATAAGGAATATCTCTTCAAATACCGCACTACCCTAAAATATACAACTAAGAATACTAAGCTATTTCTCCCAGAAAGTTTATGTACTGGGTAACAATAACTCATAAGCTTTTGCCTTTTTTAAACATAAATCCATTGAAAAAGGCTTAAAACGTTAGAAGAGCAAATAATTCTTTGACAATATCACACATGAAGCATTCACTAAGTTGGATCAAGGTGTTTAAATAGAATCAATGGAGATCACAATCCCTGAAAAGATTTCTAAATTTATATCAAACTACATATATAAAACTTTTAAACCCAGCACAATTATTGATGGATTATGCGGAGTAGGCTCAGCTTCAATTTAATTTGCTAAATACTGCAAGGTTATCTCAATTGATAACGATTTATAAAAAATTAACATTGCTAAATAAAATGCCTATGTGTAAAAAGTTGATTAAAATATTGAATTTGTGAGTGATGATATATTCTAAGTATAAAACTAGTATAATGGTGATATCATTTTCTTTAATCCTGATTTTAGATTTGTCAATGATACAATTGATTTACGCACAATGTCTATACCAAGCTTCGAGTAGTTAATTGCAGCTGGGTGTAAAATGGCAAAAACTATAGTGTTTTGTCTTCCATGTAATATTGACCCCAACCAATTAGCACAGATTGTGCATGAAAACACTAGTTTAGATATATTGATAAAGTTTGTGTTGTTATTTAGTAATGGGTAAGTCAGATGCATACTATGTATTATTGGTAAATTGAGTGAAAAGTCAAACAATAGGGTAGTTGAAATGATTTAATCTAAACTTGAGCTAAGTGAAAGCTAAACTATTGTTTTAAACAATCTAACAATGTAAGTTCAATCATTTATTTGAAGGAAGATTTTAAATGGGTTGCAAAAGGCTTAGTAATAATGTTAATAGGCATAATACAAGCCTGCAAATGTGTTTTTTCAAATTCTGAGAACTGATTTAAGAAACGAGTGAAATGATATTTCAATTTTATATGTAAAGGAGAATGAAGGAAGAATTGCCTAGTTGATGCTAAAATACCTAAAAATATTTTATTTTATTGAAAACATAGAGTCTTATAATAATCAAGATAGTTAGAAATAACCCGTATTATTGATTGATGGCCTAATACTAAATGAAACTCAAAGAATTGAGAATTATTTAGCTTAGAAGTTGCATAAAAACTAAGATTCTTAACTAAACTAAAAGGTAGGTGAAATCTGTGCAATGGTAAATGATATGAAATAGGATATAAATAATAACTAATAGGAACTTGATAAAAAACTGCGATAATTAGAGTCGAAGCTTGGACAAGGATTTGGAATGAAAAGACTAACACTAGGCGATTTCTATGTATTAGATTTATTTGATAACTTAATATGCTATAAAGCTCTACCATAGAAGCTTAATGAGTATAGAACCAAGTTAAGTAAAACAATCAACAAAATAAAAGAATTTTGAACTAGTTACTAAACATTAGAGCTATGTGCATATTTTAAAAACCATCCTAAAAATCCCTCTAAATTTATCTAAATGTCTTAACTTAACTAACTAATATTGAATTGCTGCTCCATAAACTTGCGGGTGTACTCATCACACGACTCAATATGAAATCTATACCGGTTGACAGTGACATCTTTTCCTGTAAGGAAGTCGTGGGGCTGAAAATACTATTCATTATTCTAGATATTTTTGTACCTATTTCTAATAAGGAATTTCCCCTCAACAACACCTGAGTTCCTCTACGGCAATTCATGAATTTAAAGAGTATCATCATTTAAAAAGTAAGCCAATACAAATCTTCTATCAACATCCTCCGGTGCAGTAGTATTCAATCTCAAAACCCATCTAAGAATTTTTGAAGAATTATCAATAAACTTAAAATAATCCTTTTTAGGGGGATTAGGAATAAGTCTATAAACGTATCCAAGAGAGTCTTCTTCACTTCCGATTCCGTCATGGGGAGGGACAACTACATTATTAGGCTCTTAGGACGCAGGATTAGGATTAGGCCCCAATGGAAACGCTCTGTTATAGTTTTTGTCGTAATAAAACACTGTGAAATTATCAGCAGAGTTTAACTCGAACTCCCTTCCGTATATGTTTATGTTCATATGGGGGAATATTTCATACTCTTTTAAGTAATCTCCTTCAGGCACTATTCCAGGCTGTCCTAATTAAGGATTTTTCTGTAGTTTGGCACGTTTCAAGTATACAGGAAAATCTCTTCTACCGTCATTTGGTGCATGAATCTCTAAAATTTCTACGGTATCATCAGCTAGATAATAATGCATTATGAAAGGCTCTCCACTAGTGCAGAAAAATCTAAGAACTCTTCTATCATTGTCCAAAAATTACTTTTCAGGTTTGGGACGTCCACCACCCAGGGATTTCTCCAGAAAATCTTTCATCATTGCATCTTTTATTTGAACTCTAGGACGACTGGTGGACTCTACGAAGGGATCAACTGGTATTTCTTCATTTTAGGATTAAGGGATTCCATTTAGCTCTGAAAACTCACGTGTATACTCATCGCAGCTGGTGATTCTAATGTTTTTTCCCAGTATTACTACATTCTCGCCTACCAGTAGGTCTCTAGGCTGTATGCAGATTCCACTTTGATCGTCTTTTAGCACTTGGCGGCGCTTTAAGAAAGCACCCTGGGGACGTCCGCTGTTCGTCTGTCTATGCTCGTTTATTTAGAGGGTATGGTCCTCGATGTAGTAAAGGATGGTAAGACGTCTCACACTGTAGTGCTCCAATCTGCTTTCTACTACCGACTCACGGAAGTAGCCTATGTATCTTAGTACTTACCTATCCAATTTAACAAAAGTAGGTTCAAACTAGTCAGTGATTTCTTCAGAGTTCAATGGAGCGTGCACCGAATGCGTTGTACTCATGAATTGTTAGTTTAACATTCTTGATTGGTCTGGCTGCTCTTATCGATTCCTACGGGGTAGGACATATGGAGGAATTGGCTGATTTGCCTATGTAAAATTTACGTAGTCTCTGTTAGCTTCTTACTTGGAAGCACTTACACGCTTATTAGACACTTTCTGATTATAAATTACAGTAGGGTCGTGGCCCGGGGTAAAGCCTGGAAGGTTAGGGTATGCGCTAGATCCGAACATAACTGAAAATATGTTTATGGTTATTAAAGTTTAATTCAAATTAAGGAAATATTAGGGTAATTTGAATGCGTTTGTTTGGTAGATCTTTTTGGGAATGTGGCAGGAAATTTGAATTTATGATAGGAAAACTATTCTGTAATTATTTGATAAGAAAATTTGAAAAATATGAATCCTTTTAAGCTTTATAAAGTAACTAAATAAACTAATTTTGACTGGCCAGACTCATTAGTATCTCTGCATTTTCATCTCTATATGATTGTAATATGGGAAATTTAATCATAAGAGGTAGAGAAGGCTTAATAGCTTCTTGACTTTTAAACTACTAGTCATTTTTAAATCCTTGTTCTAAAAACGCTGATTTTCAATACTTACTGTAATCTGATTCCGTAGGTGTGATTTAAAATTCTTACTCAATACTAGGAATTTAAATTGTTATATGATTAATACTCTTTATCATCTAATTAGATTACTAAGAAGAAGCTTATTTATTCATATTGTCACCCGAACCTCTGGGCTGTATTGGATTTTCAATAGGATTGTATGATTCATTTGTGGTTGGTCTTTGCTAGGCTTGGAATTGCGTGCGTTAATCAGCTTCTATTTATTTACTATATTCTTAAATTTCCTAACCAGTAGCTATAAAAGGAAACTAAAGCAGGACTTAATAATTTCCTTATTCATACTAGATAACTTATTCTGTTTCTAGTATTCCGATGGATTATGGGCTATGAATGTATATTGATATTGGAAATGAGGTTTCAAGAGCTGTGCCACGAGTTAAAATCGCGCCTTTCTTTAATTCTTAATCTTTAGTTAAGTAATAAAATAAAATATGAGTTTTAAGCCCTTCTCCGATACTTTGCATAATTCGTCTAAGGTTAGTTTCTACTTCTAATTGGCCCATTCTGACGAAAATACGAGTATACTCTTTATCCTGATCGTAAACTAATCTTTTTCCAAAGTCTGATATATGGGTATATAGATTTTATTCCTATGAATAGGAATGGAGCCAATAAATTCCTTGTTAATAGTTCTATGACTCAAATACAATAGTTCTTACTAAATGTAATTCGTTGTCAATTTCACGTTAGCTCATAAAGTTTTAGTCTCGGGGATAATTCTTCCCTCTAATGTTTCTCTCTATATGAGAGAAATATTCATTGAGTTCCTATTCATTTTTCATCTTTACGCAAAGTAAAGTTTAAATTAGTGCATATCCGACCATAAAGGGAACTTGATCCGGGATCTAAGTAATGTAAACCATTCTTTAATACATTGAATAATCAACAGATTGTCTATATTCGATTTCCATATTTATTTTAGGAATATTAGCTAAGTATAGCAAATTTACAGAATGACTTTATTGAAGAAGGGCAATATACCAAATGAATAATTTATAACAATTTCTGCATATATCTTTTAAGCTTTACCAAATTTTAGCAAACGTAATTAACTAAAGCTTGGAGAATTTTTTCTGAACTAGGTAAAAAAGGCCACTTAATGCCGGATTATAGTCTTCTTTAACAATATATATAGGTATTTGCCTTGTAATATTTTGAATGTGTGCAGATTTTGAATATATTCCTTGAATCAAACTCTCACTCTCAGATAAAAGTTATCAGTTTTTTTACGCGATTCCTCCTATAACATAAATTCCTCCATACGGAAGATACTAGCATACTAAATTTCCAATACAATATCCTAAAACTTTTAATATTACTTACAAAGCTCTGGTACAAATCTAATCTCTTCTTTACCCTCCATAGGTATAAATAAGTTTATTTTTTTATCCTTTGTCATTAGTTGCATAAAACATTCTATCAAATTCAGTATCTACCATCTCAGGATGTTTATCTCTTATAGCATCATAACTATGATATGAGCCATTGCCAGCTGCAGCAATTTCTAAAGTAACATAGCTTTAAAGCTCCAAATAGTCAAACTCTTGACTATTTTTAAATATATTCATGAAATGATCATAAACTGCTTACTCATCTTCAGATTAAGGGACAAAAGCAGAATGGCCTCCTTCCCCAGGCCATACTTTGTATTCATTATTAAACGGAATTAAAAACCCAACACCTATTCCGGTTCCTGGGCCTAGTAAAGCTTTTACTTACCCATTATTTTAGGAGGTTTAGGGCCCATTGATCTGTATATAATCAGCTTCTTGTATATTTAATAATCCATATCCTGCTATTACAAAATCATTTAAAAACTTTACTTTAGGAATATTAAAAGTATCCTATACTTGCTATGCTGTTACAACTTCTGTTCATCCAGCATTTGTAAGTTAGCATCTGTTATTCGTAGTAGGACCTGCAACTCCAAATATTGCAAGTTGAATTTAATCATCGTCTTAAATAAAATCCTATAAGCATTATAGAAAGTTTTAATATTAACGAGTTGATAGTTTTGCTTATCTTGAAATTATCAAATTACTTTAGGATAGGCTTAGCATCCAGAATCTAGCATTTGTTCCACCTATGTCACCTACAATCGCTTATGTCATATTTTGTGGTAGGTTTGATAATTTTAGAAATAAAAAAATAATTATCAATGGGATAAATATGAATGTCTTATTGAGACTAACAGAAATAACTACTATAGAACGTTATATCTAGAGTACTTAGTAATAGGATAAAGCAGGATTATAGTAAAACATTCCTCAATCACAGCTTTAAAATACACCTACTATAAGTTTAAATAATTCTACACTAAAATGGAGTATGATGAATATATGGTCTAGGATTCCGGGGAGTATCTCACTAAATAATACTGGAATTGAAGATTTAGTTATGAGGAGCATAAAGAATGATTTGCAGATTATAAAGATTTTAGAAATATAATAATAGAAAATTTTAGCTGTTAAGATAGCATTTTAAACTTAGGTTGTGGAAATTCAAATCTAGGAAATGAATTAGAAAAGGATGGATATGAGTTTATAACAAACTTTGACTTTTCCTATGTAGCATTAGATTGGATAAGCTAATTTGATAACACTTCCAATAATCAGCAGTACATATGTGGAGATGTATTAGAAATGCCATTCAGAGATAATTCGTTTGATTAAGTTATTGAAAAATCTACACTTGATGTTCTGTAGATAGACAATGATGACTATGAAAACCCTACAGAGTTAGTTTATAATAGGTTAAAACTTGCTGTTGATAATATTTATAGAGTTTTGAAATAAGGCGGAACTTTTATTAGTATAGCTTTCGATTTGCCATAGTATAGAAAAAGATATTTCAATACTGAAAACTGATTAACAAGTGTAATTCATGTAAATCTCTAGTCGAAAGATTTTTACATTTATGTAAATAAGAAAATCTGACAATTCTTTTAGTATTATTTTAACTTTACTGATAAATATATTTGAGCAAAATTATATACTAAATGTTATTACTAAAGTCTATTATTAATTGAAACTAGCGCTGCTTCCATATTCTCTTACAAGTTTTCAATTTTATCTGTTAAAAGTACTAGCTTCTTATTAACTGAATGATTAGTCTTGACATATCCTCCTGCCAATTCTTTTACTTTTGTATCGACGCTTTTAAGGGATTTTCTTATGCCTCTTAGTTTCTGTTCAGTATTATCATATTACCCTTCTATCATAGATCCATAATGGGTGCATACTTATAAGTACTACATTTTACCTTTATCTCGCTTCCAGTACATTATTGATTCTACTTCTAAAATCATTTAAGCAATTTCTATTGCATCAGCTGCTGTTGATGTACTTTAAATTTTCCCATAAGCATCTCCCATAATAGCAATTAAAATATTCATTAAAATCAGAGGATCTAAAATTGACGCTGCAAAGAATATAATCCATTCCAGCAACTTATCATATTCTCCAAATTCCCCAAAGTTTAGCATATAAACATGGATCAAAGACTAGAAAATATCCATTTTTCCTTCAGCTGCAATATAGTATATAAGAGCAAATGCTATAGTAGCAATTCCTAGTATAAGGAAGAACGACATCATTGCTTAAAAGATCTCTATAATCATTCTTATCATATATCTAGTTGAATTGTAGACTCTCACATATGATACAACTCTCATCCAGGACAATAGAGTTATTAGAACTAAAATATATCTTTTAAGACCTTCCTGTCCTTCTTGATCTATAACTTCATTATCATCAAAAATTATAAGAATTGCATAAAAGTAAAGACTTAGAATACGAGTAATATCTAAAGAATTCCATATATCAGTAACATAGTCCATAAATCCATTACTCATTTGCAGAATCTCGTATATTAAAAACAGCGAGTTTAAAAAGGACATAGATAGCAAAATATAAGTACTATCCCTCAATATCAATGTATGCAAAGTTAAAATGAGCATAAGTGCGAAATACAGCAAGGCTTAACAATTAAAAATCCACTTAACATTTTTCCACTTATAGTTCAATATTTCTTATACTAAAGGAGTAGAAAATACATCTTTATTATCACATTCAATCAAACTTTCTAGTAATTCAACACTCTCAGTACTTCCAGGTTCAAAATTAAACTAAAGATCACAACACCTGAATTCTATAGGTTCTTCAGTGTCCTCTTACATTATACTCTATTTATCCTTAATAAACTTCTCAGTATTAATGACAAAACTAGAAGACTCAACAATAATCTTCTCAGGAGCTTTCAAAACCCCAAAATTGGGCAAATCTGCAACTTTTCTAAATGATAACTCATAAAACTCGCTAAGGGAAGGTAATCCGTTACTATTAAGCTGAAATATTAAGCTGTTGATAGCCTTCATGGTGGATCCTCTTTGCTCCAGAGGGATGTATTTATTAATACAGTTTACTATCAACTCCGCCATACTGGAGTTTCGTTTCTAGAGTGCCATTGACAGTACAGTATCATCAGAAGTTGACATCAACAACTTTGCTCCAGCCTTCATAGCTTATTTGAAATCATGTCCTTTCATAAACAAGGTCTGAATATGTAAAACATTGATCCTGTATGGTAAAATTATATACTAAGAGTACTTTGGATGAAAAATAGCCGGCTTGTCTTCAATCAACTTAGAAATATAACTACGAAACATAATCATGTACTAATTTTCAGGAAAAACTACTAATTTGTTCATTCGCATAGGATTTTCAAGAGTTTAAATCCCATAATTCCCAGCCAGGTAAATTTGTTTATCTTTTACACCTAAAGTGAAAGAACTAAATTTGCCGTATAGTTTTAAATCAGTTAACTCCTAGCCGTACTTCAGCGACCATATCCTTAAATTCTGATTAGACAATAATCCGTATATATAATCATTGCTATCCGATATTTTTAGGTCTAGAATATTGTAATTCGTTACATAAAAAGTGGACTCAAGTGTTTGCTCTTAGAAGTTTCAAAGTCTTAGATTTCTATCCTCATACCACCCAAGTATAAACTCCCCATTTGTTGTAGATATTATTTTATCTACTCCTATATTACTATCATAGGTCATATGAAACTTGGTTGAAAATGTATCTAAAATTCACAGTCGTATATCACCGTCAGAGGAGCCTGTCAAAAACTCTTAATGTGAGGAATCCAGTCAACATATACAGTTAATCCAGCCGACTCCTCCCTTGAAATGATTCTTTTACTTACGTTTTCCTAAATCCCACCCAGTCATTTCTAAACTAGGGTTTTACTCTTTTTCTTCTGTATTGCTTGGAGGTTTCCCGTCTCCTATGATGAGAAATCCAGTCTTGTCGTCGTATAAAGTGCATTTCATCCTGTCGCCGTGTTTAAGTGAAAAGAACTCAGCTAGATTCGTTGTGTCCCAAACTCTTATGAATTAATCAGTTGATATAGTTATATACCAGTTTCTAAGCTGGGAGTAGTGCAAATCGATTATTTCTCTGGAGTGTCCAGTAATAACAAATTTCTTTTAGTTGGTCTAGTTAGGATTTATGCCCAAAATTTTACCATTTGAAGTTGTCACAATTAGATCTCTCTGGGGAGTTATCTGAATTTTCTAGAACTTTAAATTTTACTCGCCTTTTGGAGTTTCAAAGATACTTTTAGGTTTATGTTCACTTTGTATCGACTTCCATGTATAAATAGTTTTGCATAGCTTGTTAGGACTATAAATGAACCTGGTTTTAGGGTGAATTCCTACAAAGTAAGACTCGTCATCATTCTTAATAGCAGATACTATCTCAGAGGTTAAAAGATTCCAAAGTATGATCTCTTTACTCAAGTCTAATGACACACAGTAGCTCTCATTATCAGTGATGTCAATACAGATTACTTCATGACTATGTCCAGTCAGATTTGCCTTTAATGACCCAGTTTTATATTTTCATAGTTTAATAGTGCCATCCTGACTAGAAGAAAGCATAAAAGGCTTGTGGATTAAACATCTCATCATGGTTATAGCCCGTTCATGTGCTAGAATTGTTCTTATTTATGCATAAGTTTCTCTGTCAAATACTCTGATTACCTTTGATTCTCCCGCAGCAAGTATGAATTTAGCATTTCTTGTAATAGCCACTTAAGCTTTCCTGTAATCCACCTCGAATTATTTTTATATACTATACGATTTCATCTCAACAACTCCACATATTGTCATTATCTGAGGCTCTTCCACGGAATTATTAGGAGAGCCTTTTCCTTTAAAACTGTTTTGGCTTTAGGATGCAGCTTGATACGAAAACACTAGTACCTTGTTATCCTAACTTATATCTAAATTTAATATTGGACCCTTTATATCCCTTGCGTCTTATATTTCCCCTAACATTGTAAATTTGTCTAGTTCATATAGCACTACTGTATTTGGTTGCAGTACTATGGCCAATATGTTCCCATCCTTACTCATTTGCAAAAAGCTGATGGAGTGAGAGTTAAAGCGATCATCTAGGCGAATTTCTACTTCAGGGCGTACTGTTTGGTGGTTTAAACTAAGAATTACGTTTTCCTTGTGATGTTTTCCTATGAATTTATCAAGCTTACCAGACCATTAGATGCTTCCGAAGGATGAGTCATTGATTTCTATGCATTTAAGATTTTTGTTAGGCTCTAAACTTGGAATTGCTTTGATTATTTGCTCTATGTTTTTGGTCATTATATCTTCAACCAGTTCTTAAATTGCGAAAGAGAGAGTATTGCTGCTATAATTCATTAAAAATGATAAAAATTAACTAAAACTAAGTTTGCTCTATGTGGTGGGCTAGGATTTAGCGTTCATCTGCTTGCTTTACAAATGGAAGGGTTTTACGTTTCTTCCAATACAGATATATAAGACTGTAAGTTAGGAGTAAAGTGGATAAAAATGTTGCTAAGACAATGAAAAAGATTAGGGCCTTACTAGTGGATTGATCCTTATTAGACTTTATAGCTTCCTTTTCTACATATATAACAGTAGTGTCGTTTTAATTCCTTATAGTGTAAACTTCGCATATTTAATCATCTACTATCACCTATGCAGAGTACACTGTAATCTAAATGTCTAAGTCTTTTTCTGGGTTATTCATGTCAAATATCTTCTAAAAGTTAAGTTTTTGTACAGAAACATCTTGGTTGAACTTTAATTTTAGCTTTTTTTGCTTTAAGTGCTGTTTTAATGAGTTTTCTATTAAATCTTTGTACTAGTTATCCTTGTACCTTTCACCTTACTTATTCTCTTTTAGCTCAGCAGATTCACCATGTGAGTCCTCCCAGAATTTAAGATAATGAAGTTCGGGAGTAGATGTTTAAGTATTATTTAACAGAAGAGCCATTTGATACATTTCTCCATTTACTAGTTAGGATTCTTCGTATATGTTAGACATTATTGAGTAAAGTTAAACATCATTACCACTTATTTAATGTTTGTATTATCAATTGATGTAGTTAACTGTTCTGTTACTTACCGGTGATGATAAAGCACATATCAAATTTAAAACTTATCACATTTTTATTTAATTATAGATTTACTATGTTTTTAAATAGCTTTTTGTTATTCATTAGTTAAACTATGCATTTCATATAATTTGTTATCAGTTTTTCTGTTAATTGAATTAGTATATGGAGAAAGATATAATCAAGTATGTTTACATTGTTTTTCTTATTGTGTTGAAATATCTGTGGAATGATTTTATAAGCAATAATGGAAATAATTTTATGTAATGGAAATTCATTTATAAATTGATAATAATTATTTCTTTAAAGATTATAAAAAAGCGTCATCAATTAATTGTGTATATATTCCAAGATAATAAACTTAGTTAATTTGATAATATAAATCAATTTTAATTGGTTTTCATACTTTTTACAAGCTTCTGATAATTTAACTGCTACTTAATTGTCTTTGACAATGCCTTTTATTAAAATTATTCAAACTAAGTAAACCAATATAACCTTTTAATTAATTTACAAGGAGTTATTTAATCTAACTTTTCTGTGCTTTATTATAAAAAATATGCTTTAAAATCTATGTCGATCCCTTTCAGGAGTTAAATAATACATGAATATAGATTATATTCCTGTTATAGATATGTCTGCTTGGCTTAATAAAACTAATCCTGATAAAGCAGCACGGGATATGAAATATGCATTAGAAAATGCCGGCTTCTTTTAAATAGAGAATCATGGAATTTCATAATAACTAAAACATGATTTATTCGGAGTAACAAAAGAGTACTTTGATTAAGATTTAGAAGAGAAGATGAAAATTCCTATGACAAAAGAGTACTAATATGGATATGAAGCTAGCTAAACTTTATCCAAGTCATTAGGATATGATGACAATTTGGTTGATTTAAAAGAAACATGGGCTATTTGTATAGGATCCTAAACTCCTAGTCCGTCAATGCTGACTCCTATATTCCCTGAAAACCCTCCTAACTTTAGATAAATTGTAACTGAATACTACAGGGCATAAGAAAGCCTAGCATAAGAGATAATGCAAATGTTTGCTTATATACTCAACATTCCCCACAATTTTTTTATGGATAAAATAGATTAACACTTATCTGCCATAAGAATACTTAACTACCCCGAGTAAGACTAAAACCATAAGCCAACATCTGAGAACTAACTTAGATGCTCTCCTCATAGCGATTATGGAACAATAACAATTCTAACTGCAAATGATGCTCCTGGGGGGTTACAAGTCCTATCAAAGAATGATGAATGAATTGATGCTCCGATACCAGATAGTTGCTTTACAGTTAACATAGGAGACGTAATGGCTAGGTGGACGAATGATAAATGGATATCTACACTTCATAGGGTAGTAAACCCCGTTTTAGATTCTAGTAGATCTAATAGAAGAATTTCAGTAGCTTTTTTCCATAATCCTAATCCTGATGCTGTAATATCAACTATTGAAACTTGCTTGGAGGAGGGAGAGGCTTAGAAATATGAAGATATTAATTTTGGAGAGTACCTATTCTCTAAAAATTATTCAACTTTATGATAGTTAGTTAAGGGTTATTCAGAAAATATTTTTGCTATATGTATTTATTATAGCTCTATTTATGATATGTTAATTATATAATAACCTAACATACGTTATAAGATAGTACTAAAGTTACATTGTAGTATGAATATATAAAACCAACTTTATTTTACATATTTTAAATGGAACTACCTAACGATATTTTTGCTATTCATATTGAAAGTTATATATTTGACCATAAAAGAATATAAATTATAAAACTAAAATGAATCTTAATATGAATTGTTTTGCAAAGTAGGAGTTTTTCCAGCCCGCCACGGGGGAGAAATTATTGATGGAAGTTTTCTTGGAGAAACTTTTAATTTAGAGGAAATCGTATTATGTGCTTTAAATGTTCATGCAGCCTTAGTTTTCTTTTTCTCCTTATATATATCAGGCAAATTTGGACCATTTTTTGTAATTTTGAATGAAATTGTGTCTTTTAAATAACCTTTATCAAAACTTTAAGTAAAACTTGGAATTGGAGTCTTAGAAGTATTTCGTAAATCATTTATTTAATACTGATAGTTTCCATCTATTTTCCTATACTTAAGTCTGGGTATTATTGATTTTGGATTATATCGCTATATACTGTGTGAAACATATCCATTATCAATACGAGTTTGCTTTATATTATCAATTCGTTTCTTAACTTCTTTCCTTAGCTTTTTATTGACAATATGGTCAGGATTTTGTATCAATTCTGGATTTAGTATTGATTTCATGTCCTGGAAAGATATATCATTCTTTTCCTTTTTAGGCTTAGTATTTCCGTATTTTAATCGTTAAAGCTTAATTCTAACACGAGTTATTCCTATTCTCCTTTTTAAAAGATTTCATACTCTAAGTTTCCCTAAAATACTTACACAATTTAATTACTTACGCTTAAATATTTATTTGATTTAAAGAATTGCAAGATTTCTGTGAATCTGTTATAGTCTTCTGTATCTATAATTATTTCTTCTTTGTAACTATATTTTGATCTTAGAGTGTAGTATGTTTAACCCTTACAATATTATTCTAGTAGATTAAATATATTTTAGTTCCTTCTCATGTTTTCAGACTGATTATATTCTTTTAATTTTAAAGTAGAATCTCATCCGTAGGAAAAATCGTTATAGTTTTATTAATGACTATATAGATATTACATTTTTTGCTTTCAGGCCAACTTGGAATAAGCAATATTTTGATTGTAGCTCTAGTTCTTGAATATCATTTGGAGCAATATCCTTGTAAGCCTATTCCTATAACTTTATAATAATTACTCTTTTGTATTGTTATCTTGCTAAAAATCCTCTAAAATTCTTTTATATTAATACCACAAGCTTATTTTTCTTGTTATTCTCTAGTATTTTCCAATTTCTATACTATAATTGTTTCTTGCGCTTAATAGCATTTTAAGTTAATTTCGATTATAAGTCAATGGATCTTTCCTTCTTTGCTGTTATTATATGTTAGAATTTTCTTTTTAAAGATAACATTTATATTCCTGTAATAAGTTTATAGATTTAAGATAGTGCTCAAAGAATTATAACGATTATATATTTTAGTAATAATAAACCTATTAATGTATAAAAATTTCAATGATAATAATACTTAATTATACTCAGTTGAACTTCCTACTAAATTTAATTATGCAGGAGAGTTATGCACTATTTGCTCTAATAACTAAATATTATTGCAGGGATACAGGAATCTAGGTCTTCTAATTCCCTTTGCATTTTAATTTCTCTATAAAACTCTTTATAATGGTTCCTATGGCAAACTATCAACTCCATCTGCTGCACCGATGAGTGCTCCTATAATAGCTCCATTAGTATCAGTATCTCCTCCTTAGCTCATGATTGAATTTAAAGCAGTTGTATAATCCTAATTATTCAAAAGAGCTCTAAATCCATGAACTAAAGCTATTTTAGCTCATCCTGACTTTCTATTGACTGAAAGCTGTAAAGCAGGATTATCAATATACTCAATTCATTCCCTAATTTGGCCTTATCCTTAATTCCATACAATTTCTCTACTTTTCTAGTAGGCAGTTAACCTATCATCTCCTCTTATAAGGTAAACTACGGTTAATCATTACAAAACACAGGCTCATTATACTGTGATATTATGATGAGTAAGCATAGTCTCTTAAATGATTGCTTGTATAATATCCTAGTCGCTTAAATTCTTACAAAATACCGGTAATATACTTTATCTCATTAAAGCTCCATTACTTTCACTCTAATGGCCTGATTAACCTCCTCTTCTCATCATTTGTGCTTAGTGTTATTTCATATTAGCAGCTCTTCCTACAGACTTTCTTATTGTTCCACCTAAATCAAAGGGCTTTGAATTAGCTCATTTCCCATATCACTTTGCAATGTTATTCAAATTAAATTATTCATTAGATTCAGCAAGTCCTCGTAATAGGCAAATTGACATTTCGGAGTCATCAGTAATTTATCCTCTTCCAACCTTATGCGCTCCTCCGCCTGGAAGGTTTCAAGCTTCTCTTAAACTCTGTTCATTAGGAGGTCCTCGGAACTCAAGCACTGCTCCTACAGCGTCCCCTAATCAGGCACCATAAACACATCCATAGCACTTTGATTCCATAATTTAAATTAGTTTAATACATTATTCTATATTATTTGGTATATTTTAATAGATAAAAGGTTCTAAGTAAATGTATTATTCATTGGCAGTATATATTTCAACTATTTCATACCATTTAGACGATTAAGTAAACCATATTAAACAGTCCCAATAGATCAAAGCACTTATTATCAGTTAATTTAATTACCCAATTAATAAATCTGTAATACTTGATATACTTATAATTAAAACACAAACAATATTACTAACTATTTATATTATTCTCAATAAGATAATAAGTTGCAGTGGCATGATTCAATTCCTGCTATAAAATGGACCTTATTATAAAGTTTCTACTAAAACCAAAATTTTCCACTTGATCTAAAATCCGCTGATCAAATCTTTCTATTTACACATTTCCTGACAAAGATCTTCTATGAAAAACTTACTTATGCTCTTCTAATCAGGGATGTAAAAGTATATCATTAATGTTAATTCTTAACTAAGGGTTCTTCTCAAGCATCTATCTAAGCAAATTTTGTAATCTGTAGTCTAGGCTTTCATCAATATACGGCTCATCATTCAAAATTGAGTCAGCAAGCTAATTCTTATCTTTACTATCAAAAGGATACTTTTAGTTTATTAAGTAAAATAGAATAATTCCTAAGCATCAAATATCTTAGGGAAAGGGTTTATACATTAATTAGCTTAGCATTTCTGGAGATTAGTAACGAAGTTACCCAAATCGACGACTTGTTTAGTAATTTTCTGACACTTTTTTGCATTTTGATAGTTAAAATAGTTTTAAGTTTTTAGTCTCTGGGTTATATAGAATTGACTTTAAGGATAAATCTCTTACTGTAAATCTGTTAGAGTGTAAGTACTGAATAGCGCGAGTAATTTTTATGAATATCTATCTTACCTCTTATGGGTCAATTAAATCATGTTTAACATGCTGTATAAGCTTCTAATTTCCAATATAATCCATAACCATGCAGAAATGTTAATCTGTTTTAAAGTACTCCAATAGATTTATTATATTTTAATGCCGTATAAGTTTAAGATACTTTATTTCCCTTTTAATACTTGACTTATGAGTAATTTTAAGCATTATTTCATTGTCAATTACTTTTAGTACTACTTTTTGACTTGTTAATTTGTGTTATCCTAGCATGATTTTGACGTAGATTCCAGTAGACAATTGGCTTATAATTGTATAATAATTAAAAGTTGTAATGAAATTATCAGAATTCCTTTTAAAGCTCTTTTTTATTTATTTCATAAGTAATTTTATCTAAATATCATGTGCAGACAATCTTTTCCCTTCTTTTATATCAGGAGCTCGATTCAAAAAGTTATTTTTATTATGTTATCCTTAATTCACTTAAAGCAACTTGTAATGCTTAGTTTGACTATCAAATTAATTACTATTAGACCTTCTATTCATCAAAGGCCTTATATGAAAGTAGCTTAAAGTTCTAGGAGAGTTAGTTGCACTATTAGAATGGCTATTTTCTTATTTCCTTTATTTAATGTAGTCATTTAAAATCTATCTGGGAGATTTCTATTCTGATGTGTTTTACTAAAGCTTACATGAATGTAATTTGCTAACATTTTTTACCTTTCTAGGAGGAAGCTTATGAGACTTTTTTAAAAAGTTTTACTAAAGTTTCCTTACTCCTGAGTTGGAAATAGATGATTAATAATTCATTTTTTATTAAATATTTGAAGTTTCAATATAAATTGTTGAGGTAATTGGATTCTCCTTACACCTTAATAAAATTTACACAGGACACGTAGGATTGATTGTGTTTTATGTCATTCACTCCATTATGCATTTGTCATGATAATAATGCATGCAGGGCAATTATCGTACTTTTGACTCATTATCAAACCTTATTACAAATTACTCTTAAAAGCAAATAGCACAAGCGTCTTCTAACTACTAAAAGACTTATTCTACTTAATTTATAGACAGTATAGGAATATTTCTCTGAATAAAATTTGCTGCCTCCGACTATTTAAAAATTACATTTTCTTATTAATAAGCTGAAATTACCCTGCTTTCACTTTATCTAGCATATCTTATAGTGCATGACCCGCATAGTATTATATAAATTGCGAGCAATAAAGCACCAGCTGAGTATGCAACATATTTAAAATTTTCAACCTCATCATTACAATTTTCATTATCATACCTACACTCTATGACATCACATGCAGAATCACATTCATCGTTTTATAATAACTAATTACCACAGCCTAGGCTGCAATTACTTAAACAGTCTGTACCATCTCAATTGCATTCCTGTAAATTACAACTTTAGTCGCAAATTTAGTTATCTATTAAGTATTTAGGACAATTTATAGAGCATTCATCGCATATTGATCAATCAAAAATAGAAACTGGAATTATGCATTAATCAGAGCATTGAATCTAGTGTGAAAAATCATTGCAATTTAAAACAAATCAGGGAAGGCTCTAACATATTGTCTAGTGAGAGATTATTGATTGCTTAAAGCAAAATTGGTTACACAGAATATCGTAAAGTAAATGTCAGCTGCTGTTGCAATTACTTTAAACTTACAGAATTATCAGTAGATATATTAGTAATGACATTACAATAAGTCAAATTAAGTATATATTCCTATTAAATAAATGGATATAACATTTTTACCGCCTATATCTTTTATTTAAAGTAGATCAAGATACAGTCAAACAAATGTTAAATTAAGGGTTTTACAAAGGATTTGATAAGCCTTTTTCATATCTAAAAGCTAGTAATGAGTCTAAAGTGTTTTTAGAGGCTAAAGGAATGCGTAAAAGGCGATTAGAGTCTTAATAATCTTTCAGATAGTGTATACCTTAGTAGTACTAACATAAGAGTAATAGTGTTGACTGTTAAAATTATCCTAAAACTAAATTAAAAAAATATATTAAGACAAAAGGGAATTAAAATAGTAAGAATTAAGCTAGATTAATCTAATACATATCAAGTCTATAAAATATTACAAATGATAGGATTAAATTATCAAATTTAAATAAAGAGAATTGTATAAAAGCTAGCAAGTTGTGCAATAAAGAGAATACAAATTAAGTTCACAATCAATGCATGAAGGCTTACTGAAAGGAAATAAATTAAAATCTAGTTTAAATGAGAAATTTAGTATTAAAGAGGAACTTCTTTTCTATGCAAGATGAAGTAGAAGCTTATAATTAATACAAAGAGTAGAAGTTCGAAATGTACGAAATTTTATATCACAGAAAACATGCAAGAAGGTTTAATTAGTAATTTTACAATATGAAACAGTATTAAATATGTGTTACAATCAATATTCAAAATAGCTAATATAATCATGTTAACTAATACTATAATACTGAGCTATCTTGGTTGCTTAAAATACCCTTTAACGTTTGTATTACATCTACAATGCAAGGTCGATGCTCTATATCATATGAGCAACAATTTTGTATTAATTCTCTAACTTCAAATGGAATACATTTAGGAATAGGAATAGAATGTTTTTTAAACAATTTCCCCGGAATTTAGTTTAACTTGGTAGTTGGAATTTCCCATCACGGTCTTTTATGCGAAAAAATTTCTATTAATAAGCATCCGAATGACCAAATATCTGATGAGGGTTAAAGTTAGGTTATATTTTCCAATAAAAATAGTTCAGGAGCCATAAATCTAGTAGTTCCTTTATTAATATCGCTTTGAGATTCTTCTTCTTGTATTGAGCAAGTCCTAGAAATAGTAGATATACCGATTTTAGCATGATTATCGCTGCAAATATAAACAATTTCAGATTTTATATCTCTATGAACTATTGGAGGATCAAACATATGTAAGCATTCTAAGGCACGGGCTACATTGATTGCTATTTTCAATTATTATCTTTGCTTTAAAGCGTGGTAATTTTTGTATAGAAGTTGAAAAAGCATAGTTTTTGAAGGATATTCTGTTAAAATAAGCAATTTATCAGGTGTTTTGCATATTCCTATTAATTAGCATATGTTCTAATGGTGCAGTTTACTTAAAGTATTAATTTCATTAATTATCTTCTTTTTCATGTGTGGCTCTGCTATTTGATTTGAATTGAATTATTTAATGATTACCTTTGTACTTAGGAATTTTCCAAGGTACACAGTAGCATCGTTGGTTTCATGTAGGGAAGTTATGAATTTTATATGCCTTAGCTATAGTTACTAAACAGCCTCTTAATTAATTTCGTCTAATATACTAGTTGGGGTGTTGTTTCTAGGGCTATTATTAGATTTAGTAATTCATAAATTATCAGCTCTCTATTTTAACGATCCAAATCCATTTCTAGGAGTAAGGGAAGTCAATAAAGGAACTGGTTCAATTGTTATCGAAGGACAAGGCTCAGGAAATCTGTCTAGTTGCATATTTGTATTACTTTTATTTCTAACTATGGCCTTATTTTTTATTTACTTTCTACTACGAGCTTATAATTATTTTAAGTAATTATTTTATGGTTGGTAACTTGAAGGTTTAAATTATTATTTTATTGAACTATTTTATTGTGTGTTATTAGATTAAATTTTTGAGTCTAAGAGCTTTTTCATCAGAATTTTATTTTGGCATTCTAAATTATCCAGGATATCTATTGGAGTTCTACTTTAATTATCTCTGATGTCTATTTTAGGATTAAAACTCAACAAAAGTCGTACAAGAGATAGACTCTTTTTGCTTACTGCCATATGCAAAGCTGTAAGACCATTACTATCCTAGTTATTTAACATTTCTCCGAATATATGAGAATTTTACAAAATTATTAGGGATTGATTATAGTACTCTAATCGTACGGAAACATGTAGTGGAGTTTACTGGTAAGTTAGTTCTGGTATAATAATAGCCTTTTGTGCATACAATTATTTCGTGATTTAAGCAGAACCTTTATAAATCGATTTACGTAGCAATGATTCACCTTACTTATCCGTAAAATTAACATCTAATCCCTCGTTTAGAATTCTATTCATACCTTGAATATTATCATTTTCTATAAGTTGTAATATAGCTTCTTGCTGAGATAACTTTGAGCCCATTTTAATTATAAGATAATCATCGGGAATACTTTTTAGTATATTTTATTGAAAATTAAGTTCATTATCCCTATAAAGGCTTAAGTATTGTTAAATTTCTGCTTATTAATGCACTTAAATAAATCCATTTTAATATTGGTGGAAAGATCATAAATTGCAGGTTTTTTAAGACTAACATCATAAATGAAAACCATTTTATTAAAAGTGGTTATTATCTTAAAATTAATCGCTTTGTATAAGTTTCCTTGTTATCACTACCGATAATACTGCACTTCATTTCTCTAAAATTAACTCTATAACCGGGCTTATTATATGTCTCATGTTAAATATCAGCAGTAGTATTATTTGATTGATATGCTTAGCTAATTCTTGCTTATAAAGCCTAATGAAGGGGCTCCTCTCTTCCCAATCTATTTACTATATATCATACTCTGTTTTACTAAGGCTACCTTTATTACCGCTCTACAACTATTTGTTACCGTTAAACATTCTATTGTTACCGTTCTACAACTCTTTGTTACAGTTAAACATTCAATTGTTTAAGTTCTTCTTCAATTTAGTTTTCGCGAATTTAAGGTTGAAATATGGCAACAGATTATTTAGCAATTTCTTACAATTTCCCTGATATATATTATCTTTAAGTTTCATCACATGGTTAAACTTAATATTTTTCTAGCCCTGGACATTCTATTGTAAGTGTATTTAGTTCTCTGATTTTTTAATTTAGTATTGAATTAGGTTTTCCCCCGTTTTCTTGCAAATCTTCTTTAACTTGTATAATCTAGTTTCGTACTTATGAATATCTTTCCTAATATAACAGATTTGCTCTTTCATTCATCATGTTAAATTCCTCTATTTTATCTTTGTTTTGCTATTTAATCCTTTATAAGTGCTAAATTAAGTCATCTATTCCTTATTCATATTTCTCCTTTTGCGTTTTATTTTATTCTTTAATTTACTCGTATTCCCTTTGCCAGTTATTAGACTACTTTTTTAACTATTCAGAAGCAGACTCAATTCGCCTTTTTCATGCTTCTAATTATTCTCTTGAAGCTTCAGGACTTATAAGAGCATATACCATTACTAATTAATTTAAATCAACTTGATAATCATTTCTGCAAACAGGGCATTCAATATTTCTTCCTTACATAACGCCCTATATACATTAAAAGCAAATTGTATGACCACATGGTAATAAAAGAGGCTTATTCTCAGATTCATTGTAGTTTTACAAGCAGATTGGGCATTCAAAGGATGTTTCCATTATAATATAGAAATTATATAAAATAACAATAATTCCTGCACTTTATTAGTAGTTTATGTAGTCATTTGCGGACTATTGAAGTTATAATAAGTTAATTCATTTCTACTATCAATACACGATTTATTTGCTATTAGACATAAAATATGAAAGATAATAGTAAACAAAATGAAGAGATAAGTTCAATAATACAACAAGTGGCAAAATAACTCTAAGAAAATTAACAATTACAAGAATAGATCATTGAATTTGGGAATTCGTTTGACTTGTAAGATGTTTAAGATAGATTAATCCAAATGCAAAAATATAATGATAATAAAGGTATTAATGAACAAGTAATCGAGCACTATTTAAATCCATCTGGTTGATATTAGATCACATAACTAGCCTTAATAAAAAATGGATTAATCAGTTAAGCTCAAAGTAAAATCATCTCTGAAGTAATTTAATATGCTGCATAATCTAATGATAAATCTAGAAATTGAAGGTCATTTTGAACTACTTTAATCAATTTTTGTCGAAATCTTTAATAATCAAAGAAGTTAGGAAATTACAGGATTAAAAGAATGTCTTAAATTGATAACAAATCAAATAATAGATTCGGTGAGTGTTAGCAAAGGATAAAGCTTACATCAATAATCTTAAAATAAGAAGTACACAACTAAGAAAAAATCAAACTCATTTAATCCTTAGCAATATGCTTAAATACTGAATTATTCCTCTAATAAATTGTCCTAATAAAAGTCTTATAATACAAAATCCTATAAAGTATCCCCAAATTACTCCTATTAAAAACACAGCAAAAAAGGCTCCTAAAACAACTCAAGACATCGCCTTTCTATAGCTTCTGACATTTCAGTAGAACAAAAACAATCAGCTTGCAGGAACGATTATGTATCATATTTTAACTAAATCAACTCTCCTGGAACATTTAATAAATAATCAAGAGGATTAAATAAAAAGATAGAAAACTCTCCTGGCCCAGGACAGTACACCTCTGATTCCTTATCCTTAAGGTAACAATCATCACGTATAATCATCCCATAAGGAGGAAAAAGAATAGATTTTAGTATAGGAAGCGGGTCCCCTGGACCTTAAAAGTACTACCCAAGCATGCATTTTGTTTCGAAATAATTTAACTAACCATTACTTGAAGTATCAGTTGAATCATTCTTCTCCTTTAACTTCTCACTGTACATTTTATCATTAAATATAAGCATAAATTTATTCTCTGGAATTGGGTCCGATTTTTGAATCTTTCTCTAATTTAAAGGTTCTGGGAAAATAGGGTCAATGGCTATTTTAAAGGCGTTTTCCAGCATTTGAGGTATTATTCTAGCTAAAACAGGACACGAGAGCTCAAGACATGGATTGGTATTGGCTTCTATCAATCAAGGTGAAAAACTATCATCTATCATGAAATCATATCCTCATATTTCAAACGTATGCAGTCTTTTTCTGTGATCTAGTTTATTACACACAGATTTAAAAGTGTCTGCTACTATTTCTTCAAGTTATGGTAGGATTGTCTCTTCAAAGTTAAGAGGAATGTTTTTGATATCCAAGTATTTTTGAAAATCTTTATATGAAAGTTTATTTCCGTTCTCAAATTTTCCGTAGTCTTCACTGTTCTTTTGTATTGCATCGTTTGTAAGATGAATAAATTTATCTGATAGATCTGCTAGATTAAACTAGTAGCATGCTGTTCTTAAATATCCTTCTTTATATATGTATCCTTATAGATTCCCATTAAAGCAGGTAATCAGAGCAAAAATTCGTATATCAAATTTACGTTTTTTTATTAAGAGAGGATCTACAATGTACTTCTGTATAATAAAAGTGTGCTCCCCTGTCTTAGGAAAGGGATTTGAGTTAATTTCCGACATAATTTCACTCATACTATTAGAAACTGATATTCCATTTCCTCTATTGGTGTTTTCCCCTGGTTTTAAAATCCAAATGTTATTCAGTTCATCTTCGTCCTTTAGCTTTTAAAAATACTCTTGAAATTCGATAAATTAAGGATCATTTACTCCGTTACTTATATGAAAAGTTAAAGGAATAATTTCAAACACATTTTTCCCCATTTGTCCATAAAACTGTTTTAAATTGATCATCAGATATTTCTTATCTGATAAATTGTAATTAAACTCGATTTTATTATGAACTTGGATCTAGTTGGGGTTGTATTCTGTCAGAGGCGCTAATGCTGAAAATTGTTCACTTTTAAAAATCCATTCAAAGTTAACCGGAGACAGATCTATAGGTCTTCCTTGGTTAAATATACTTGGATTTCCTTCAATATATTTAATAGGAGACTTAATTTCATTATCACAACTAGTCATTTATTATTGTTCTCCTTTGAATACTTCAAGCTAATCTATAAAATCTTATTATCTCAGTTAAGTTCATAGTAAATTGCAGTCTTACGCACATTCTTCATTTGTTTCTCTAGTCCACCATCATCTTTATTTAAAAGTCTGTTTGACTAATTAAGAGTTATTTCCTCCTCCTAAATAATACCTATAAGGTTATTCAGTAGGCTCAACAATCATCCCATTGCTCAATTTAATCAGCTATTAGAATTACTTTACAATACTGTCCTTAGCTTTCATAAGTCAATCTCTATCCCTCATTGCATCTTTTATGGATATTTTAGCCTCTTCTCGTCTTACAGTTACGAATCTGTGTCTTGGAACCTGTGGTTTCTTTAAAACTTCTTATATCTTTTCAGGTACTTCTAGTGTTTTTCTTACTTTGTTAGTAGTTAACTGAGGATTTTCAAGTAATTTGACCTTTCTTTTAATTGGAGACTCTGATTTTTTATACTACCTCTTATTTATAATGCTATTATCATATGATAAGGCAGTTATTCTGCATTGTTTATGAAAAGTTCTCAGGTTTCCTTATCTGAATAATAGTATCTAGCTGTCATCTTTGGTATCGGTGGGTGCCATAAGTCTTTAAATAGTACGTTATGATAAAGGAGGAGCTGCTTTAATTTTGACTATATTAACTCCTTATTATAAGAAATCTTTATGCTATTCAACTTGTATAACTTATTTCTAAGGCTTTGCTGAATTTATGTTAGGAGTAAGGCCTGTAATAATTTTCTATCTTTAATGAAGTCGATTTGGTCTTTGAACAACTAATTAAACTGGTGAGTTTTTGTAAGACTCTAAGTTTTAAACGGTTTTCAAAGGGCTTAATGAGCTTTTCTGTTTAGATATAGATCTTTTACGCTTTTTATGAGGAGATTATGACTTTTTACTAAATTTATTCATTTTTATTAAACATTAAAGCTAACTTTTTTACTAGCTCTATTATAAATATTGTTCTTTTGTTTTATTATTGGGTAAAGCTTTGGCCGTATTTTAGAAAATTTTAGATCGAGTTTTAGTAATTCTTGTTCTCTTTTCATCGATTATATTGAGTTTCTCTTCATCATTATTAAATCTTATGAAATGCTTTATTAACTGCTGTTCTTTTATTATCTTTCCATAGAAAAGCTTTCTATAGGAATAAATCTAGCGGGCCTATCCTTGTATATTTTTTGATTTAGCTCATAGCTTTGAGACCTCTTTGAGCTTTAAAGTAGCTTTGGTAGTTGTCTTAGCTGTTCACTACCTCTTCTTTTCTAGTTATTCCATGAAGTATTTAACTAATTTGATCATTTAGCTTAGTTTACCTTTTTATACTGAACCTCTTAGCTTTCAGCTTTATTATATTAATCTAGCATTAGATACAATCTTCTTGGTATATCTTTTTATTTTAATTATTTTATTGAAGATTATCTACTATCTCCTGATTTTCCCTTATTATCCAATTGAATTAAGTTGATATCACCCTTTAGTCTATCATACCTCTATCTATAATCATTCTTCTGCACATTTGATTTCAAGCCAATTCTTGTAAAATGTTTCCCTTTATCACTGATTCCCCTTTAAGTAACATCCAACCTACTAAAATCCTATATTTACAATAAACTTTACTCCAGTTTCTTACTAATCATACAATTTCTCTAACTCTATCGTGATCTAATAATACTACCCCCTTACTTATTAACTCTTAAATTCATTTTATAATACTACAGTCCTTCTATTAGATTTCCCCTGCTCTTGCTGTTTCTAGAGGCCATTCTTGATTGAATTTGACTTGATGGCAGTCTCTCCGTAATGAAAGTCTACCTATTAAGCAATCTTTTCTGAGATTCCATAATAACCTTTGAGTTAAGCTTCTCTCTCATCATATCTGTATAAGTCTTCTCTGCTTTCTCTTTCTCTGCTCGTAATTTCTGAAGATCCAATACTAATTTGTTTTTTTCCGTATTTTTCTTCATTATATCCTCTTTTGTGCTATTGAAATTATTCCTGAGCATTTTTGTACTTTATTGAAGTAAGTCTACAAATTGCTTAGCCTAGCTCACTCTTATATTGTCTAGATTTACAGTCAATGCCTTTTGAATATCAATAGTTAACTCTGCCTCCTCAGTATGAAAATTACTTCTGCTTGTAGATTTCCTTAAACTCGGTAAAGATGATGTGGATACTGGAGTGTTTTATTGGGAAATTGCTTAAGGAAGAGTATCATTCATCCTTATTTTTAGTTAGGTCAGACTAAAACGATTTGTAAGATGTTTTTTGTTAGTGATGCATCTAAACAAATGCTGGAATTTATGGCGATTTGGTATTTAGGGGAAGTGGCTATTTGGAATCAATACAGGTTTTATTCCATTATTATATACTCCTTTTACCAAATTATCAAGTACTTTGCGTTAATTTAGTATAATTGCATACAAGTCTGCAGCTTCATTCTAGACATCTAAGTATAACTGTTTTTTAAATCTTTTATAGTTTTAGCATTCTAGATAATAATTCTCTGTATCTTGTCTATATTTCTCAAGTGTAGCATCATGTTATTGGGAAATTTTATCAAGATTTAGCTGATGTTAGAATTCTTTGTCTCTGAATTACTTTATTAACTCTTATTCTATCTAATTTTTCCCTACATCCATCATATCTGCTAAGTTTCTAACATCAGCTGCATGACTGTCCATTGTAAAGTGTAAATTATGGATAACTGCTGCTTTTTCTTCCAGTAGCATATGACTGTGTATTAATAGTTTCTAAAGTTCCTCTGCTCTGATAAAGATTAGCTAAGATACCTCTTAATCTGTATTATCCCGAATAGTATCCATTGAATCATGTATCTACTCTACAATGCTGTTTAGTTCTGAAATTTCACTGTTAAATTTGTTCTAATTACTTAGTTCTACTCTTTTTATCTCTTCAAATACAGCTTTGTTATTATCCAAGCGTTATTCTAATAAGTCATTTCTGTGATTTATCATCTTAAGGGACGGAATAGCCTCTCTATAAGTCTATGCTATGTGTCTTTGCTTAGAACCCTTTTCTGAGTTAATTATATTTATTAAGTCTTCCTCAATTCCCATCAACTTCGTAAAATTCTTTATTTTTTATTCAAAGTACACTTAAGTCTTTTCAATTTGCACTTTTAGGTCACTAATATCATCTTCTAGCCTTTTAGTTCTCTCAACTTACTATAAACTTACATTTTGCTATGTTTACGATTTCTTTGACATCTCCCTTTCTATTCTTTTGAATTTGCTGACATACATAAGAGTATTGATTGAGTCTTATAACTAATTAGTGTCATTTATAATAAAGCCATAGATAGATATACAATTATCTAATTTAAGGTTTGGCTGTAGTAATTAAGTCAGCAAAGATTCTTTAAAGGGAACTGCATCTATCTTTTTACCCTATGATCTTCTATATAGTAATTGAATAACATTGCTTAAAGAAGATAAACTATTATTCAAATGCATAAATTCGTAGTTTTTATCCCTATCTCTCATTTTACTAGGAATTTTAGGCTGTGCGAGTTCAACAAATGTAATTACACTGGTAACTCTTTTATTCACACCAGCGTCTATAAAATCTTAGTTAACCTGAATTTCAAAAACAGTGTGTGACTTTGGCTTTCTGTTCTAACGATCATACTACTCCTTTAGTTCTAATCCTTATCTATATATATTAGTAATTTCCTCGATTGAAGTTATTGGAATACTTACTATATTCTCCATAAAGATCTAACCTGCTGATTCTACTAAAATAACGTCCTGGTTTAAATAATACTCACTTGCTTACTCATCCATACCTAAACGCATCCGTTCACTGTAGAACCTTCCTAAATCTTTAACTTAATCTAAAATTACTTCATAGAAACTTACTTTAAAGGAAAATTAGCTTGTGTTTTATTGCGTGGAAACTTAATCAAAGAGATATTCGCCAGTTCTGGGAATGAGACCTTTTCCTTAGTTAAAATGTGTACCGAGTAGAGTGTATGTTTTACCTGTTTTACTTGCCCCGTAGGCTATTACTGTAAAATTACGGCCTTGTAGTAATTAATCTAGTTGGTTTCTGAATCCTTATTCGAATAAGTCTATTTGAGTTGCTTGAGGTGAAAAGACTTAAGTTAGTTCAAACTGCTATGAGTCTTGATCTCTGTAATAAATGATTTCTTTACCGTTTGAGTTGAATTCCAGGCCTTATATTTAATTGGAAGAGTCTCTTGCTCTTATGAAAAATTTCACTGATTAATTTTAGTTTTTCATTATTATTAGAAGTTATTAGGAAGATATATGGATTGCTTTGTTTTGAAAGGATAAAAAAATATTAATACAAGATGAATTAATTATTTAGTTGATTTTCAGCATTTATTCTTTTTCTTCTCTCTTCAATTAGCATTTGCTCTAATTCTTCAATATATTACTATGAGCTTTCACTGTGAATAGTTTCTGGTCGTCTTTACATTAATTCTTCCTCTAGTTGTTGAATTTCTAATGAAACTTGATCTAGTTATTCCTCATCTAAATTATCTATTAACTAATCTTTAATCTACTCATCAGTATTTTATAATATATCATATTTATTTTATTTTCCCTATACAATAGGGTTACTTTTAGATCTTATAGATTCCCGTATTCTTTTAATTGGCTTTTAATTATCAATAATTTCTTTGGATATAGTCTTACCTATAAGCATCTATTCCTTTTGAGCTAATCCCATATAACTGTTCATTGTCCCCCTACTCGTTATAATTCTATTCGGCCGTGAAGATATATAAGAGGTCCTGTCTAATTGTTCATTAAGGGCATCTTTTATTGGCCTAGTACCTCCAAAACTATAACTAAGATTAAATTTATGATGTTTGTGGAAATTCTTATGAAATTGTTATCTTAATAAAGGGTTCTATTTTATTCGTGTATAAAATGAAGAACTTAAGGATCTATTTGCTTTTGGAGTTAAGTTATCTTTGCTATCAAAGTTAAAGGTTGCTCTAGGATTTCCTTTGTGACTAATTGATTCTAGCTGTTAATAAGGATTGCAAGCCTAGTTAATTTCTTACTGAAGTCTTTATTATCAAGCTAAATGCTCATTTTAGTAAGATAGTGACATTTTATTATTATATTGAGAATATTTTATGATTAAACTACCTTATTATATCTAATTATCCTCAATACATATACACAAACTTAATACTATAAATGGAGGAAGGTTCTAACTACTCAAAGTATTTAAAAAGCAATAAATTAGACAAGCTTTTTGGATCTAGTACAATCTTCCCTTCCTAAAACTTTGATCCAATTGACCCTAAAAAGCTAGAAGTAGAGTAAATACTAAACCAAAAATGCACATTATACAATCTCGAAGGAGACAATACACAAATATAGCCTCTAATACCAAAGAAACGCAAAAGAGAGCAAACAGATGCGGGTAAAAACTGGTTCCATATGAAAGCTCCAAATCTAACACCAGAGTTAGAATCTGAAATAAAAGCAATACAGCTTAGACGACACATAAATCCAAAGAATTTTTACAGAAGAAATGATTTCAAGGAAATTCCAAAATTCTTTCAAATAGGGACTTTTGTTTCCGGGGCCAATGAATCATCAAAAATTGAGAAGGAAAAGCGAAGAAAGACCCTAGTGGATTAAATGCTTGTGGATGACGAAAATATCGGATTCACAACGAAGAAATGACTCGGAGTGATGAAATCAAAGCCTAAAAAGGTTCGCAATAGGAAAAGAAGAAGGGTTGAATAGTTTAATTATTGTTTTAAGATAATAATAATGAATTTAAGCATAGATTAGATTAGGAATAAGGGTAACGAGTACTATAGGAATAAAAGCTACTAAAAGGCTATAGAGTACTACACTTTTGGTATATAAAGGTATCCTGAGGAGTCCGTGTTTTACTCAAATAGAGCTCTATCTTATCTTGCGTTGAATTAATACAATGAGGCTTTAAATGATGCGACTGAAGCTACTAATTTGAGCTAGGATAATCTAAAAGCATTTGCTACTGCAATAAGAGCGTATTTTTATCTGGCTAAATCGTGCTAAAATCCTAATTTCATAAGATTAGGACTAGAAAGAAGGGATTAGTTAAAATTTCACTGCTAAAGATTGCAAAATCTGCTATGAACGGAATTTATAAAAGAATCTAAGTAAAAATTACTGTATTAGAAGTGAATCATAATGTAATAAGAAAATATGTACTTAAGATAAATGCTAAGGTCCTATTATCAAACATTATATTCTAGAAACACTTAAATCATAAAACTAATTGACAAATATCTTTCATTTAACTACAACAAAATACCAAAATCATTATACTGCGCACTTTCACTAGAACCATTTAGAAATCCAGCTTTTATTTCATCTGGAATTACATATGAGTACGATCTTATTCAACAGCATTTAACTAAGTCTGAAACGGATCCTATAACAAGATCACCTTGTGACAACTTCCTGATTCCTAATAGAAAGATAAAAGAAGCTGTGTAATATTTTAAAAGGCATGAGCCTTGGATATAATTCACCGATTATCCTGATGATTTCCAAGATATTCAATTATAGTAAAATTTTAACTAATTATCTACTCCTCTTTCTTTGTCTGTTAAAAATATTGCACCGATGAAACTTTAAATCCATCCTTCTGGCTGTTATGAGTTGTCTTATTAGTCCATTATTTAATCTAATTCTGGGGATTTGGATTATTCAGATAGACGAGATATTAAGTCTTGTAGTTCTTATTTTGCTAAGGCAACTTCTTCGTCCTTTAGTTTTAGTTTTTTAGTATAATCTTGCTCTAGGTCTTATATAAGTTTTGCTTTTATGGTAGATTCTTGTTTTAGTTGTTTACTAGCTTATTCTTACTCTAGCTAAAAGATTCTTTCATATAAATTGTCGATTTCAGTGTTCAACTAATCCACTTTTTCATCCTTAGTTGTAATTTGATTGTCTTTAAGTTTTACTATTTTTTGCTTTAATTTTGCTATTTTATGATCTTTTTCAGGTGAATTATCATTTTGCTGCCTATATTCTTGATTTTCACGCTGTAATTGTTATATAATTGTCTCAAGTCTATCTATCTCATTATTAAAATCATTAATCATTCCTTAGTTATCATTAGATTAATTGTTAAACTTTTCTAAAATTTCAATGTAATTATTCTTCTCTTCTAATTTTTACTGATAATCATATTATATATTTTCTATCTGCTACTACAGGCTTTAAATTTATTCAATTGACTCTTTTTCCTATTATCTTTTATCTAATTCTTCATGTAATTCATTTATTTCTTAATCTTTTTACTTAATTTACAATGAGCTAAGTTAATCATTACTTAGTTAACCATCAATTATTTTACTAAGTTCATCTATTTTGTTTTCTTTTTCTTTTATTTAGCTTTTAAACCCTACTTCTATGTCATCTATTTATTTATACAGGCTATCAATAGTTATTTATTAATCATTATTCATTTGATTATATAATTCTGATAATCTTTCATTTAGCTCCTTAATTCTTTCGTTCTTTTTATCAATTTAATTTTCACATTGAATCAATTCAGACTCATGCTATTATTCCATGTTGTATTTCTACTGTTATATTAGCTCTAAATTATCTTCTTTGTCTTTTAATAAGCTTTAAAGATGCTCTATAGTTTCATCTTTGATTTAAATGTATTCATTGTGGTGTAGTTAAATTTAAATCTGATCTTCTTAGTAATCAATTATTTATTGATGTTCTTGTTTTAAACGTTATTCTAGTTATTTTATTTTATTATTCGTAAATTCTTCAAAGTATTAATCTTCTTCTTTAGAGTTTTGCTATAATATTTATTCATCTTTTAATTTACTTTATTCTTCTAATAGGCTAATATCCTACTAAAGTTGTTCTTTTTATGATATCAATTCTTTTATTTATTTTTCATGGTTTTGTTATAATTACTCATAATCATTTTCTAATTACTTTATTTGACTTTACATATTTTCTATCCTTTGTTAGGCAATTTAAATCTATTCCTTTTGAGTTTTATCTTTATTAATTAGCTTATTATTTTCCTACTTGCATTATTGCAATTTTTCCACTTTAATATCATAAATGCTCATTTAATCTGAAATCTACTAGTTTAGCTGTTCATTTATATTTTGCAAGTCTTTATATTTATTATCTAAATCCTATAAGCAACTTTCCAAGTTATTTATCTTTTAATCTTAAACTTGCTTTAATTACTGCATATCTTGAATTTGTTTATCTAACCTGCTTGCATTTGATTTTTCTTATTCTAATTATTGATTCTAATCCTTGTTTATTTTTTCTTAATTTTCTAGTAATTTCTTACATTTACTTAATTATTCTCTATCCTCACTTTAAAAGTTTAAGACTCGATTTTCAAGATCTATAATTTACTATTTTCTTTATTTGCATTTATCTGATATTTTTCTTATTTATCTATAATCTTCAATGGAACCCTTCTTCTACTTTTCTATAATACTATTAAAGTTTTCAATTTACTCTGTTTTCACTTAAACAATTCACTTTAGTTTTTCAATTTATTCATTTTCACTTTATTATTTGTTGTAATTTTACTAAAGCTTTGTTATCATATTATCTTTCTCCAATAGATTTTACTGAAGTTGATTGATCTCTTTATTATTTTTATTGTACTCTTCTTTTTCTTAATATAATCCTTTTAATTCTTGATTTCTTTACTACAAAAGCTCTTATTTTAATTCGATTTGTTCCTTATATTTTTCGACTTAATCGATCAAATCTAAAATTTCTTCTTCTGATTTCTTATATCTACTTTGCTTTTATTCGAACACATCTAATTGCCTTTTTAATTCTTCTTAATTTTCCTATAATTGTTCATTCATTTCCTGCATGCTTCTTATTTCATTTTAATATTATCTATCACTTTATTACAGCTCATTTAGCTTTTGTTCTAATCTTAATCTACTTTCTTATTCAATACTTATTTCCTGAGTTTTATCAAATAATTCCCTTTGTACTTGAATTAAATCAGATTAAGCATTTTCTTTTTCATCTTTTACAATTTACAATGTTCTCCTTTCTTCTAATAATAACTTATTAAGTCTTAGCTTTTCAGTTTCAGACTCTTATAGTTAAGCTTATAAGTCTAGTATACTATCGTCAATATTTTCAACAATTTAACTCATTCTTTACTGCAAAAATTTATCTTCCAATTGCCTTAAATGGCTCTCGGAATTTTGATACTTGAGCAAATAAGTTTTTAAATCTTCCTCAACTTATAGCTTATCAAAAGTTGTTTTCTTTAATTCAATTTCTAACTTACTTTTAGACTCACTTAGTATATTTATTCTCAAATTTTACTCCTCTGTTTAACTTTCATATTGATCCAGTTGATCAAGTTACTATAAATATTTAGACTTTAATTCAAACAGTGAGTTTCTTTGATTTTCAATATTATTTATCAACCTATTTCTTTCATCTTCATAGTATTATTGTGTTTAGTTTGATTCTTATTATTGATTTTAGTATCGCTTACTAAGCTATGCAATTTATTAGTTAAGTTAGCTAATAACTTATTCATATCCATTATAGTCATTTTTCCTTGTTTAATTACTTTTGATAAGCCTTTACATGTACTCACTTAACTTTAATCCTAAATCAACTTAACAATCTTCCTTAACTATCTGCTACTTCTTTATTCCTATTTATTCAATCATAAACTCCAAATATCTCTGATTCACTTAATGTTTCTTAGTCATCTAGTCTAACTATATCCTCAACTGTGTATTTTCCTGATTTAAGCCTTTAATTTACTAAGCAAAGTACTAATTTTCCTCTTAAAGCATTTTAACCTTTTCTTTTTGATCAAAATACTTAAGCTTTAACTAAGAGTTCATTTATAATGGCCTAAACTTATCTCATACTTTAAATATACGGAGCAGGCTACAACTACAGTACAGCTAATGGCTATGGGGTTCCAAG
>CAKKTI010000081.1:53160-69118 GCA_920105805.1 Condylostoma magnum
AACTAAGAGTTCATTTATAATGGCCTAAACTTATCTCATACTTTAAATATACGGAGCAGGCTACAACTACAGTACAGCTAATGGCTATGGGGTTCCAAGAGGCCACGGATTCCTAATATCTCCTAATTTAATAATAACAACTAACAACATAATAGACTGCAAGGAATCAGCCTTGGTATCATGAGGGGTTTTTATGGGGTATGAAAATGAAAGGCATAAATTTAGTGCAATTGACTACTTCTATACTAGTCCTTAAATAGAAATAACAATTACCTAAATTAATCCTGACCCATAAGCCAGAAGACAACTTCCCTTTATCGATATAAAGCAAAGTTTTATACTGAAAGAGGGAGATAGTGCGTATTATCCTGGTTCTAGGTAGTGCCAAGTTACGTATATTAACAAAAAGTCCTTTCATATACAGACATCCTAAACCCATATCCCTGGCTCTCCTTTTTTCAACAGAGATGGGAAATTTTAAGGAATTTTAATACAGAAATTATCAAACAATCTATACGAGGCATTTCGTTGTGATGCTATTTGTTTGATAATAGCAAAAGAAGCAGACTATCACCCAGATTTGGAGGCCTTGGGACAAGGCCGCATGCTAGACTACGCCCCTAGACTGGGAGAAGAAGGTACATTTTACTGAACAGAGCCATTAACTCCCTATTTCCACAAAAACGACGGGAATGGTTGGCAGCCTTTCAACTTAAACCTAGAAAACTTTCTACAAGCAGAACACTCTAACTGGACTTTCAACCACAACTCACGACTAATAAGAGCAGCTGATACTAGTTTATTCATCATCGGCGGAGCTGATTAAGAAGGTAGGCCTAGACGCGATATATACTAAATATATCCAAACTCTTAAACTATTCTAAGACGAAGACATATGATGGAGGGCAGAGTTGGGTGCTGTGGAGTATACAGGCTGCAGTTTTTATACATAATAGGAGGATAGCCTCGACTAACCCATTGTGAGAAGTATTCGATAAACGATGATATATGAAGCCCCTTTGCAGAAATTACCAGAGGGAGATTAGATGCTGGAGTGTGTCTGGCTAATAAGGATCAGCATATGTATATAGTAGGTGGAATGCCTGAGTACAGTTCCAGATCTATTGAACGATACAGCTTTGAAGGGGACTTTTGGGAGTTCATTGAGCTGTCTTTTCCTGTAAATATGTATCTACCTGCAATGTTTTGCTTTGAGCCTTCAAAAGTGGCTGTTTTTGGAGGATTTAAAGTGTTTGTAATTGAGTCTGAGAGAATTGGAGAAGATGCACCCGGAAGGGTGCTAGATGAGATTGTTAGGCTGTATGAAATCGACAATCTCAGATACGAAGTATAAACAGACTAGGCAGTCCAGTACTCTTTGTCTGAAAATTTGATAAGAATTTTAAACCAGGCAGACTTTACACCTCCTAAGATCACACAGTATTCATACAAAAGACTTAGTAAAATGCCGATATCTACCATAGCAGAGATAAGAAAAACACTAAGACTGCCCTGGATTTCAGTGGAACAGCAAAGATTAATGACTCCTTTGTTCCAAGACGCTTATTTTTAATTATTTCTTTTGCTAACCAACTGTAAAAACTCTTCAAAATCCACCTCACCATCCCCGTTTTCGTCAACTTCTTTGATAATGTCACTTCAGACCTAGTCATCCACTAACTTCCCATCTGCTAGTACTTCTTTAAGCTCTTCTGCACTAATTGCCCCACTGTTGTCTGTATCAAACATCCTAAAAGCTGCTTCAAGATTTGATCTAGTTAAGAAGTAATTTTCACTGAGAGTTGCTTACAGAAATTCTGAGTATTCTATAAAACCATTTCCATCTGTATCAACAAAGCTCATTATATCGTCTACATACCTTACAGCATCATTTTCACTTACAATTAGTTTAAACGCATTGACGAGCTCTTATTTGCTAAGTTTTCCATCCCCATCCACGTCTATATTTTCAAATGCTTTTCTCAGACTTTTAGTGTCTTAATGGGAGACGAGTTGTGTAGCTATAAATGTTCTTATAGCTGATTTAAGTGTGTCTGAAGCTTGGAAATTTTTTAGACTGCATAAAGCCTCGTTTACATCCTCTACGTTTACTTCTGATTTGAATGACTTAAATCAGCTGTGGGATAGAACATGGTTAGCTGAAGGTCTGTTCACAGGGTTTTTTGTAAGCATTTTTCGTAGTAGATCTGTACCTTCAAAGGAGATATGAGAGTATATTTTGTTAGCAAATCGTAGGGGCTGGTATTTAATGTTCTTAGTTATTTCTTTATCATTTCTACCAGTAAAGGGTGGTTTACCTGTTAATAAAACATGCATTATAATACCACAGCTTCATATATCACACTTTTCTGTATAAAAATTGTCTAGAACTTCTGGAGCAACGTAGAAAATGGAACCTAAGCAATCTGTTAATGCTTATTTTGAACTTACTATAATAGAACTACCAAAATCAGCAACTTTTACTAAAATTTCACCGTTGTCGTCTTCTACTAGTATATTTTCAGGTTTTAAGTCTCTATGGATTATTTAGTTTGAGTGGCAATAGGCCACTGCTGATATAATTTGTCATATTATATTTGCAACTTCCTTTTCAGGGAAAATAGTCTGTTTAGATATCTTGTTATATAGTTCCCCACCTGAGCAATATTCCATTATTATACAGTAATTTTCCTCTTCTTCAAATGTTTCGTATACTCGTAATATGCAGGGATGATCAAGCTGTTTTATTATGTCAATCTCAGAAAACTTTGACTGTAAAGTTAATAATTAGTCGTTTATCACTTCTTTATTTATTATTTTAACCGCTCTTGTAATACCTGTTGAATTTTCAATACACTTATAAACAATGGAAAATGAACCTCTACCTAATTCTTCTTGTATTGAGTATTTTTAACGAAAGTTTTCCTTCCAACTATGAATAAAAAACCCTGGCTTTAGTTTTAAATCATTTTAGCTTATTATAGTAGGAGGCTCTACTTCTTTTTCACGATTTTTGCATAAACCACAGCCCATTTTTTAAATTATTTAGATGTATAGATTATATACTGAAAAGTAATTATCCTGCAAAACAAAGTAATCAAAACTACCTTGTATGAATGTATCAGTTATTACATTGATATAAAATTATTACCATATACAAAAATGAATAAACATATCTTGTTTAAAAAACATCAAATTACTTAACTTGACTCAATAGACTCAACCTCAGACTACGAATAACCTTACGAAGTTCAATTCTCTGATTGGGATAAAATATTCTATAGGGAAAACAGTAATGGTTAGAGCTACAAAGTTATAAGAAGAAGATAATTCAGTCCCTGAAACTCAAATACAGAAAGGAAAACGTAATAAGTTGAAGAAAGTTTTAGTCAAATTCCTCAAACTAGCAGAAATCATAATATACAAGACAAAATTATCCATATATAGAAGAGTGAGTGTGCCATAAGGCACATTTTACAACGTATTGAGTAAGTGAGAAAAAGGAGAAAACAGTGGTTAAGAAAAAACTCACTTCCGTAGATCCGTTAGAAAAGTTATAAACTACCAAATTTTAGCTCAAATCATAGAAGATGTCATAGTAATTTACTTAAATAAAAGATTATATAATATTTCCAAAGTTCTACTCCCTATACCTCTAAAACAAATATAACAACACGTGTATAAAAATGTTGATTTTACTTATATAACTTCTATCTCTTGCAAAGCAACCAACACAGGCTCCAAAGAAACCATTATCAGTTTCCTCAGAACTATACTGTGGCGCATGTTAAGGAATAGTAAGAGAAGTTTTGAAAAGAGTTCGTAATAAAACAAATGAGTGGGAAGTGGTGGATGCAATGGAAGATATCTGCAATCTTTGGAACTTTAAAGTATATGCATATCCTCCCCCTAAAATGCGAGAAGGGTGTGATGCTCTTATACGAGATTATGAAGAGGAGATTGAATGGGCGATAGCCCATAGAAATGAATTAGATGAGGATGTTGAGGACTATATATGTACTACCACCATTAAGGCATGTATGGACTTGCAAATGCCAAAGGACTAAGACAGAGAGAAGGACGAAATGATTGAGAAAAAGCGTAGGAGGGAGAAGAGATTAAAGGGTGAAGTTGATGATGAGGTTGAGGAGGTCGAGGAGGTTGAGGAGGCTAAGGAGGAAGAAAAAGGGGAGTTATGAGTCTGCTAGGTAATATATAAGATTTGTTTAATGTTTTATTATATAAATTAAAACTGAAATGTCTTAGAAGTCAAAGTCGAAATGTGGGTGTATTGGGACGCTGTTTAAACGGAATAAGTAATAACTATGCCCTGAGAAAAGGCCTAATACTATCTCTAAGCCTTATTCTCCTATTAACTATAGGCCTAAAACTTAAAGATCATTTAGTAAGAGAGAAGGTAGAAAAAATAAAATGTACTAGTAAAATTTAAACTATTCACAAGACAACAATAAATCAGTACAACAATTTTTTAAGCTTAAACCTATGAATTCTATAGTTAAAAAACCTATTAAGTTTTACTAAACAATGCCTGCTAAATATGAAATTAATACCCAACGAAATATTGATACTAATTAAAGTAGTAGCTCTTTGTTCTAAGGAACTGATTAAAGATTCGAGCCTATAGTAAATGCTAATTTTAGTGAAAGTTCTATATATCAGCCCTTCAGCTCCCGGCAAAGCAGTATGTCACAATTACAGTTACCACATAGCATGCAATCTAAACCATAAAATTTTGACTTTAATATACCAGGTGCATTTTTAAAGTGCAGTGATCCTTTTTAATTCAGTGGGATTTCTAGTAATGGACTTCCTAAACTGGCTCCAGTTACTCCAGCAAACCTTAAACGCAGCTATAATGAATCAACTTAGTATAGGCTGTAAAATCCCAATTTCACTAAGGATAGAAGGGCTCATAACAACGATGACAATGATTAAAAGGTGAACCATTTCTTGAGTTCTGACTTATCAGATATTAGTATTGTAACTTAGTTAGTAAATATGAAAAAATCGAAGAACCTGAGAATGGCTATTAAGTCAATTTCTAAGAAAAAGGCTAATGGTGTTAAGTTCATAGAGAGGCATGAGACTAAACTACCTTTATTTAGTGACAATCCTACAGAAAGACTATTTGTACTGCACTACTCTAATGCAGATTAAAGTGATTATGAAGTTTTAATGAAAAGTTTTATGGAATTTGGGAAAATCGACAGTTTTCTAATGGTGCCAGGAATGAATTACGGTTGGCTTCAATACTAGCTTTAGGATCAATCAATAGCAGCTTATGATTATTTTAATAATCCAATGCTCCGTGTGCAATTTCAGCCAAAAAGCCACCCGATTTCCTTGCTTTACACTGACTTATGCTTTGACGACTTAAATTTGACTAAGGGTGCCATGGTTTTTGACGAAATCTCAGCCCAGGGCCTTGAACTACTACCTGAGTTTGTGAGTAAGGAAGAACAGGATCATTTAATGCAAAACATCGAGGAAAATGAATGAAATATACTAACTCATCGGCGAGTACAGCATTATGGATTTGATTTCATATACGGTGCCAACTCCGTAAACCCTTAAAACCCCTCATAACAGCAAATTCCTAGCTGAATAGAGTTTTTACTGGATAGAATAGAGAGTATTACAGGTTTTAGGTATGATTAGATCACAGTTAATGATTACTAGCCTGGTGATAGCATTCCTCCGCATATAGACTCAGCTGAGCCATTTGAAGAACCAATTTTATCTCTTAGCTTATTATCAGGAGTAGGCATGAATTTTAGAAAAGAAACAGATGAGTCCTTATTCCTACCTTCGAGATCCTTATTAATTATGCGAGGGGAGGCCAGGTATCAATGAAAACACTATATAAGCTAGAGGAAGTACGATATATACAACAAATTCACACACTTTAGGACTAGGAGGGTCTCTCTTACTCTAAGAAAGGTTAGGAATATGCCAGAGTACCAAATTCCTTAGATAAACGATCAGGGAGAAGCCAGGCCGACTGAGACGGAAATAGAGTATGTATATAACACATATGATAAAATAGCCCCACATTTTAGCCATACCAGGTATAAACCATGGCCAAATGTTGAAAAGTTTTTGCAGAATTTACCATGTGGATCGATTGTGCTTGATATTGGGTGCGGTAATGGTAAATATCTAGTAGGAAATCCTGATTTTAGAATTGGAACTGATAGAAGTGCAAAACTACTAGAAATATGTGCTGAGAAGGGCTTTAGTACATTCACTGCTGATTGCATGCAACTTCCTATTAGAAACTGCAGTCTAGACGCGGTTATATGCATTGCTGTAATTCATCATTTGTCTCAGGTTAACTAGAGGTTATAAGCAGTAAAGGAAATGCTTAGAATTCTACGACCATCAGGATAAGCGCTGATTTATGTATGGGCGATGGAGTAGACGGAGAAAACTTTCGATAAGCAGGACAACTTGGTGCCTTGGCACCTATAAACAGTATTTGAGTCAGGGGAGGTCACGGGAGAGGTTATACAAGAAAAACATTCAGTTGTTTATTAAAGATTTTATCATGTTTTTGTATAAGGAGAACTTGAAGCTCTTATTAGCGCAGCGGGTGGATAAATAAAGGAAACTTATTACGACAGAAGCAACTGGGCAGTTATTTTTGAAAAAGTTTAGGATAAAACGGATATAAAATGTTAAACTTTATTGTATTTTTAGTAATTTTAGCAAATTCTTAGGAAGTTAGATGCACTAAGGCTGATTTTTCCCCTGCTAATCACAGAATGTCCTTTAGATTAACACCGTTGCCTTATAGTTACAATGCACTTGAGCCTTAGCTATGATCTTAGATAGTTTACTTTCACCATCATCGGCATTAATAACAAGCGATTGATAATTTAAACGATTTAGTTAGTGAGTAAACGGACTATTATACATTTACAGCTTGGGAACTGCTTATAAGATATGGTAATTAAAACGAGAATTTAGCTTATTGGAGTGGAAAGTACTATAATCACGGGTTATTTTGATGGATTTTAGCACCATAATAGTGTAATTCTGGTGTTCCTTAAGGATAACTAAGGGAAAGAATTAACAGGAATTGGGGAAGTTTTGAAACATTTCGTTAAGATTTCATGTAAGAAGCTAATAACTTATTTGGATCTGGGTGAATATGGCTTTGCTCGGATAACTAAGGACAGTTGTATATATAAGGTTCTTATGGGGAAGGTAATCCCCTTATAGATGGTAATTGTTTTCCAGTACTAGGAATTGACTTATGGGAACATTCTTATTTTCTGTACTATCTCAGCAGTAGAAACACTTATTTACAATTCATATGAAGCTTACTTGACTGGCAGTTAATTGGATACTTTTATGAGCAATACGCGTCTAGAGGCCTACCAGTTCCTATTTAGTAATTTATATAAAATGATAATAAAAAGAGCTCTTTCATATACTCCTAAGATCGAGCTTTTTGACCCAAACAGCGTCTCTATTCCTATTTTTAGAGTATTAGACTTAGAAGGTAACATAATAAAAGGAGCTGAGAGCTATGCATAATTAGATAAAAACCTTATTTTAAAATTATACAATACAATGATAGAAGTATAGCACTTTGATACATTGGCATTTGACTTATAAAGACAGGGTAAAATATCATTTTACATATCAAATACTGGTGAGGAAGCGGTACAAGTAGGCTGTGCAGCGGGTTTGAATTCTAAAGATTGAATCTGTCCTTAATACCGGGAATTAGGAGTCTTCCTATGACGAGGCTATACACTAACAGACTGCATGAATTAGCTCTACAGTAACAAATACGACAGAGGGGAAGGCAAGCAAAAGCCGATTCACTATGGAGCCCCTGAACTTTATGTATAACATGTCGCATCACCTCTTTGCACATAAGTTCCACAAGCTGCAGGTATTGGCTACTCTTATAAATTAAAAAGGATTGAGTAAATTTGCTGTGCTATTTTTGGAGACGGCGCATCCTCTGAAGGTGATTTTCATGCTGGGTTGAATTTCGCAGCTACTTTGAACTCTTAAGTACTGTACCTATGCAGGAATAATCAAATTGCTATAAGTACTCCTTCCTATTAATAGTACGGAGGAAATGGAATAGCGGAGAGAGGTATAGGATATGGGATAAAATCTATGAAATGTGATGGCAATGATATCCTAGCAGTGTTCAATGCTGTAAAGGAAGCTAGGGAGACTATTTTAAAGGATAAAAGGCCTGTTTTACTTGAGTGTATTACTTATAGAAGAGGGCATCACTCAACTGCTGATGATTACTCTAGATATAGAGATCTGTAGGAATTATAATACTGAGAAAAGGAAAATAACCCGATCCTAAGGCTAGAGAAGTTCTTAATAAAGGCCGGATGGCTCAATGACAGTGAAGTGCAAGATCTACACTAAGACACAAGACAAAAAGTGCTCAAAATATAAAGAAAAGCGTCTTAAGTTAAATACCATCCTTGAAAGTGCATGTTTGACAATGTATGGGACTAAAAGCCACTATTACTAAGCCAACAACAAGAGGAGTTAGAGAACCACCTAAAGAAGTATAGATAACACTACAACCTAGAATCCTACGAGTCTAATTAGCAATTTTCATAAATAAAAATGATATAAGCAGCTAATCCAAAGTTGACTTCCTACTCCCCAGACGGGTTTGGAAGGGACACTTACATTATGAGTGATAACGGTGGAATTCATAGAGACTTATAGAACCCTAGGAATGGATCTTAATCGCCCAGATGCAGATAGTATAGATAACCATCGCCTAGACTTGAGTCAAAACCGATCAAATATAGGCCCGATGGAAGTGGAAGGGACTTTTATATTACCACTAACCACGGAGGATTGTTTAAGCAAAACCCCAACGGAACTTTTTATAACTCCCTGAGGAAGGATCAAAGAAGGGTAGCACCTGATCCGTTTATAAGGACTGTATAATAATGGCTGCCGTCGTTTGAAATGGCTAAAAGTAGGGCTATTTATAATTAGCAGTAAACGGCCGTGAGAAGACTAAGTCAGCCTAGAAATAGAGCGGTTGAGAGAGAGATCATTTCACCTTTTAAGAGGTAGATTACTAATTTTATAGCCTAATAAACGCATATCAAAAACAGTCTTTACTAAACTACTCCTCCATTCCGTGTATTCCTAAGTAATAAACACAGGTGTTATCAGCACCATAGTTACTCTACACTTCAAATACCACCTTTTATGTAACAACGTCGCAATTTTACTAACATTCGAACTTTTATATCTATATTTACTCGTTCTAAAGCAACTATAACTCATATTCTCCAATCAGTATTAAATTATTATCTATTTTAGCCTTAGCAACTATAAGTCTAGGCGCATTTGAGCTATCTTATTTCTGCATAAAACTTACAAGTAACTACCCTATAGCAATTTACTGTATTCTTATAGGCTAAGCCAGCTAAACAGTAACAAAGGCCTTATCTCCTACAAAACCCCAGCACTCCCCAGGCAGAAATGAGTCATTAAGCATCTTTATAGCTGAGTTTCTAAACACTAAATTACTATATCCATGTGAAGTCTCGTTTAATACGATTTTACCTCCATTTAACTCAGAGGCATAATTTATCTTTAACTCCTCCAAATTTTACTGCTCATTTATCTAAATAACTTGATTTGAGGTTATAAAGTAAGGGTAAAATTAAGTAGAATCATAAACAGTAGTTAAACATAGAATTGCACCAGCTAACGTAAGTGCAAAAGTTGTCCCGCAAAACACTTTTATAGCATTTTTCGGCTTTTAAACTGCTGTATGTGCCCACTAGTTCCTAAGGTCGCCGTATGCTTAGTAGTTTTATTATTGGTTATCTATCTATCTCTATTGCTTACTCTTTTATAGCATTTTATTATATTAACGACATATTAGACTGGGATAAATGCAGGGAAAGAAGGAGATTTAAATGGAGGTCAGGGATGTAAAACAAAGGCAGTTCTAGTTGCTGACTTCTATCAAATAAAGCAAAATTAATGTACTAAACTCACCGCCGAGAAAATAGGATGAAATGCATATAAGGAAAGCTTGAAATTCCTATAAAAAGTTTAAGGGGGAAGTAAGGTCTTGTTCTACTCAAAATCAACAAAAGCAAATCATTATAAAGAAAAAATAGCACATACCAATTAAAAGCAATACTAGGAATATAAAGGCTTAAAACAACTTGTTGAGTAATTTAAAGTAGCAAGATATCAGAAGAATAAAAACTAGAGCAGGTAGTGGAAATAAAATTGACTTATACAGTGAATCTTTTTCATAGTCGAAAGAAGTCAATGGAAGATTAACACCACAGTTCTCCCATTTGGACGGTAAGGTAAAATTTTGGCTCGATTTACCTACCTTTAAGGAGTACTGTACTTAGTAGGGGTAAGATTCTAGTAGAGGTAACAGGGAGCAGAGAATTATGAATAGGATCAATATGTCTATAGACTAGAATAAGAATTTTTATAAAGAAATCGAAGGAATGGATGTGCTGCTAGAGTATGGACTAGATTGAAATAAAGATAGAATCATATTGAAACGATTATAGGAGAATCCTAATCTAAGATCTTTATTAGTTAAAAACTATTACGAAATGACACAAAGCAAAAATATAAGTAGCAGAGTTTTGAATAGAAATAGAAAAAGGACAAATATTGATAGAAGTTATTAATAATTAAGAGACTCAAACACTTTAGATAACAGGGAAGCGTAAGGTACTAATGCTGTAAAGAGTATATAAAAGTGTATGTAAAGATTTCATAAATCCAAAAACTAATAGGAGGAGTTACTATAGAGTATGCTTTAATAATTGAATAACGAAAGAGCCTAGGTTAATAGGAAAAAAGCTAGAATATTGATTAAAAATGATCAAAACAAAAGAAAATATTGTAATCCTTACCTGTTCATGGAGGATTTAAAGAAACACATAGAGAAAAATAAGTAAAAGTCAAATAACTTATTGAAAAATTAAGCCAATTAGTATTTAGAGATGCTGAATATAATGTCTTTAAATAGATAATTATTAAATAGCCAAGTATTAATGTTTGCAGAAAGTATTAGAAAGAGTTTGCATAAGGGAAATCCAATAACTTAATCAGGTCTCAAGCAAATTACAGATAATTTGAGTCAGAACATTTTAAAATCTTTTCCAATGCCAAAATTAATTAAACTTTTTAGCATTTAATAACATACATGTCATTATACTCACAAGAAAACAGCCTGTCACTTAGTAGTTTAAGTGATGGGCTGATAAAGGAATGCGATCCTTTGTCTGATTGAATAGGAAAGGTAAAAGATTACAGAGGAAGATCAGTATCACCCTAGCAATGTAAAATTTACAATGAAAACAGTAATACTTGAAAACACTAAAAGTCAATTCCAAAAATATCTCTAGTAAAAAGATACAGCTTATCGTATAGTGATAAAAAGCACAGATAAGAAGAAAACAGCGAGTTTCCTAGTATAAAATGCACAGATAGGCCAATACGTAAACTATTACACTTAACTGCATTTGAAAACTTGTTCATAGAGAGATCTTCTAACCAACGCAGTCGATTTAATTAGTCATTCTACTTTAGGTAGAATTATGATATTAACAGTACAAGAAGAGCCCAACTTGCCATGTCAGGTAAATATGTAATTTCTAGCAGAGTTCCCTATACTTAATATTAAATTAACTAATCCTTGTATGCAATAATATTCAAAGCTGAAAAACATGAGGGCTTATGTTGCCTTTCCATCAAATCTGTAAAAGCTTCTCTGAAATCATTGCACAAACTATTAAATGTCTCTTCACTCTCTCGTTTAATCGATTAGGCTCCTGGGCTCTCAGTTGCCATTTCTACTATCCACTCAACTCCTTTTGGGGAATTATAACTTTCATCAAATATTAAGAATCTATTGAATCCAGCAGTTGTTATTAGTTGTTCTAAGACTCCTTCTCTTGAGCAATCGAAATGGGACTTTGCCCCAGGTTATGGAGGCTTGTATTTACTCATAATCTCGTTTATAATGCTAAATTAAGTACAGCTTGATTCGTTATTCCATACTGAAAATGCAGCAATTCCTCCGGTTTTAAGCACTCTATAAGACTCATTAACCATTTGTTAGGGATTATCTACAATTTACAAGGAAAGATTAGCTATATATGCATCAAAATGAGAATCTGGGAAGCTAATTGATTCATTATTCATGACTTAAAAGTTGCATTGACTTAGACCTAAGGTTTAAGCATAATCAACGAACTTTTAAGTGAGATCCCATGCTTCTATTTAAGCTGTGGGATTTAGAAGGGGTATCATCTTTTGTATTGTAAGACCTGGTCCACACCCTGCCTCTGCTATAATTTATGAGTTTTGTAGATTAAGAAAAGGAAGCATTGATTCATAGATTTTTGTTGTTTGATCAATTGCATACTTTATATAGTAATCTGACATTACATCCCAGAACTAAGCTATTCTATCAGAGTTCGACATATTTATACTGACGAAATTGTAAGTAAATATTTTTGTGAATGGAATATTATGCATAGGATTGTTAGATATTATGAAATCAAGAAAATAAGCAGCAATCTAAATATATAAACTTAAACAGTTTATTACTTACAAAGGATACTTAATTGCTTTAAAGGTATTTTAATTGTACACTTATTTTATTGAAAGACTTGCACGTTGTAAAACCATAGACTAACAGAATTCATATTTAAAGTATACATTTGAACAAATCATAGTCTTTATCTAATCAATTACTGAATCTTCTTTCTTGCTTAATTTGATATTCATGACTACAAGAACCCCCAATACTTATAGTAAAGCAATGGTCATAAATGTATAAAAATATCCAAAGTTTTACAAGACCAGTCTGTCAAGTAGTATTGTTGATAATTCAGAGGCTGTCATACCCAATACCAGAACACTCCATATTGATGCAGGACAATTTGGGAAACTTCTCCCACTTTAAGTTCCAAATAGCACAAATGATCCAGATCCTGTAAAGAAAACCGCAAAAACAGCAATAGAGTACGCCCATTCATTAAATGGAGTCCAATACATTACAGAGGATAGAAATATTGAGGCAAATGAATGAGCATAAACAATTGACTTAAAGGAAAAATGATCCATAACGAATCCCCAAAAGATTCTACCAAATGTACCAAATATGCACCCTACTGGCCCAATGATAGACAATAATTAGTCGTTTTTGATTTAAGTGAATCCAAAGACTTTATACTCATTAGCCATGAATCCCCATAAGTAGAAACTCAAGGAAAGCCCCGTAAAAAGCATCCAAAAGTACGAATGCTTTAAATGTTTATACCAATCACTATCTTCTTTTTATTCCTAGGCTTCAATGCCAACACTTTCTTTCTCAGTTACCATTAAAAATCCAACAATTCCGTTTACAAGTCCGATTACCGCGCATATTTACAATGCAAAGGGTACATTGGAATATACCTCAGAATCGAACAGTAACTCGGTCTCATTTCCTCTTTATGCTGTAATACTAGGAAGAATGTTGCTGGAGTTAGCAATGAAACTGAAAGCCAGCCCGTATACAAGCCCTCCCAAACTAAAACCAGCCAAATTGAGCCCCGTTGCCAGTCCTTTCCTCTCAGGGTAATAGGTCCACCCAGCCCAGGCCGGTAAAAGACAAGATGTACCAGCGCCAAAACCTGCCGCTACGCTGAAACACAGCATAAAAATATAGGGATTGGTCATCAAAGAGCTTAAGAACATGAAGAATGAGAATACTAAGGCTCCCATGCCCATTGCTACCTTCCTTCCCTTGCTATTACCCAGTCTTTATAGCAATTAAGCTACGACTTAACAGCAGACCCCCTAGAAAAGGTAGCCTAGTGGAAGACACGGGAATAATGTTGAGCTGTTATAGCTACTGTCGAATGAATGATAGTATGAGGTGATATATAAACCTATTATCCCCCAACTGTTTATCATTGAACCATTCAAATTGAGTAGGAACCCACCTAGGATCGAAAGAGGCCCCTTGATGCCTATGTTTTGCTTGACTGGGGTTTTTTTTTAGATCAGGAATTGGTCCATTTAATATTGTAAGAATTGATTGGGCTAGATGAATTTAAGTTTGTAAGGAGAATAAGCCCTATTTATTACTCTAGAAAAGTTTAACTAATAGTCTTATTGAGAAAATCTATTTATTTTCTAGGATTTTTAGACAATTTTAAGAGGACCTTATCATACTATTCCATCTAAACTGCCCAGACTAGCTAATTTAAAAAATAGAAGTGTTAATAAGGATTGATTCTTACCAAAAGGCGACAAGAGAGGATAATTCTAGGATTAGATTTCCTTTTAGTAACAAATGAATAACAAATCTTGGAATTTTATGTGATTTTAATAAAAATGGCATTTATAATCTAGAAAACAGCATAAATGGAAAGCTTAAATAGGAGAAATATAAATAAATACATTAAGATAACTAACAGGCCGTTAGATTGTTTATTAACTTTAATATTACTTTATATACGATATTGGTTTGAGATGACAATTAAACTTGCGAATCCCTTTACTTTACATTTTATACTCATTCAATCAGCTTTATACTTTCATTTATTATTTATTCTCCAAACGATAACAATTATACCATTATGTTTGTAACGAATTCAAAACTTTCGATATCTAATAATTTAAAATCTTTAAAGCAACTATGTTCCTCTTAAAGCATTTCTCCACATTAGTAGCATAAGTAACGTAGGAAACTTAATAGATCTATGTGGCATATTATGTTTATTCATCTATATATTAAAACCTTCTACTATTTAATAATCCATTATTCAATCCTTTGTTTAATTTCAATATTAGGGAATCTAACTTATTGTTTTCTCCTTGTATGCTATAATCTTTGAGCTCCCTAAAATCTTTATCTTAAAATCCTTTTTGTATTTATATATTCAATCCTAAACTTTATATCTTTCTATTGTATCCCTCATTTAGTATGTACTCTAGGCCACGTGTATCTTCTACTTTAGTGTCTCCATTGAAGGCATAATTTATCATCTGTTCTATCCTTTTTATAAAGCTAATTTTAACATATGCAGAGACTGGGTATATACCTATCATAAGATATAAAATTTCTGTAGGTGTATTGAATGGAAGTCTAACATTTTTCTTACACATTTCTTTATAATTATATCCCATTTTCTAAATGACCCTCCTTATGGAAAACGTTTTGAGATGTTAGTGTTTTTATTTATACATCCGTACAAATTTCCTCTAATAATGCTTTACATCAATTATATTATAATATTTGTATGATATTATCCTCCTGTTGATTCTATTAATAAGTTTAGTGATTATTTTAACTTTTGTCTACGCATGTTAACTTAGCCTACTCTTCATTATCTGGGGAATAATTTGTATCTACTCTCCTTTTAAGCAATATCCCTAAATATTCATTTACGTAATCCAAATTCCCGATCTATATTTCTTTCAGTTAATTTCTTGTAGATAAAGACATTACAACTGATTTCTCAGATCCAAAATAATAAAGAAATAAACTTAAAATGACTACAAAATTATTAAATCTATAGGTAAAGGAAGAACAAGACTTCTTAGTCTTATAAAGTTAATTGATAATATCCTGATACTAGTAAATCTTAAATTAACAACATTCAAAGAGAGTCGAATAAATAAAAGAATTTATCAATGCAATTCATATTTAGATATTAAAAGTATCCTATTTAATAATTATACCATGTATAGAAATAATAATACATAATTCATAATAGAGTTTACTATACACTTCCATAAAATATTGGGGGTTTATTGAACCCAGCATTTGTTTGTTCTAAAGCTCTTTCTCTGGAACAATCGAAATGTGACTTATCTCAGGCTATAGAGGTTTGTATTTGCTCATAATCTCGTTTGTAATGCTAAACTAAGTACAGTTTGATTC